>LNAC01000541.1:368901-383563 GCA_002007465.1 Ailurus styani
AGGGAACGCCGGCGAGGGACGCAAGCGCGCCGGGGGCGGGGCGGCGGCCGAGCGGGGCTGATCGCGGGGCTGATCGCGGGGCTGATCGCGGGGGCGGCCGCGGGGGGCGGTTCCCGCAGGTCTGGACTGCGAGCCGCGGAGGGCTCGGCTCCGGAGAACCTGTGGGGGCGAACCGGTGGCGCTGCTAACGCCGCTACGTGGGCACGGCGGGCGGAGAAGACGAGAACGCGGAGCCCCGGGTCGAGACCCCCGGGAAGCGGGAAAGACTCGGTTGTGGGTGGGGGCCGGGGTGGGACCAGACGCACGCACCGCGTCCGCTGCTGGGGTGTGAGACGGTGGCCCCCGGGGGAAGGCGCTCCGGAGGTCCCTCGGGGAGAAGGCGGAGAGCGCGCGGCCCCCGGCGGGCACCCTGACGAGGGGGAGCGGGGACGCTCGGCCGGGGGGCGCCCCGCCGTCCGGGCGGGCTCCCCCTGCAGCGCTGCCTGGGCCTCGGGCGGGGAGGAGCCGCTCCCTGACCCCGCACTGACCGTGCCACCCCGCTCGCCCGCCGCAGGCACGGGGTGCTGGGTGACGTCCGCCGCCCGGGGAAGACCGTGGAGGGAAGACGGTGGCGGGAAGGCCGGGGCGTGACCGCGCCTGTGCGCGCGCTCCGCGGCAGGCCGACTGACCGGCCAGCGGGCAGGTCAGGGGCACCGAGCGCCGGGGGAAGGCGGACGGACAGCACGTGCCCACCCCGGCGCCTGCCCCACAAGTTGTGCACAGAGATGACGATGACTGCGCAGGGTCGGGAATGTACGTAATGACCCCGAATTGGACGCTTAAAAATAGTCCTAGCACAGCTTAGATGTTGTGATTTTTTACCACCGTAAAATAAACCGGACAGGACGTGTTCGCCGCAGACCTGCAGGACAGGAAGCTCTTCAGGCGGCGGGGAAACACATGAAGAGGGCGAGAAGTGGGAAACCTGCAAAGAGAAACAGTTACAGCAAAAATAACCATGTAAGTAACAACCCTGGTCCCGTACCGCGGGCGCTCACTGCGGCAGAGATTAGCACGGCCCCGCACCAGGAGGACGCACCAAATCACGAAGATTTCCACTTAAAAAAAAATCGTGGTTTATGCCACATGTAGGAGCACAACCTATGCCAACAGTGATGTTGGGGGGCTGCCTGCTGGAGGGGCCTGCCCACGAGCCGCCTCCCACGTGAGCGCCCCTCGCCCCGGGGGTGAGTGCCAGGCCACCTCCCAGATAGCAGTGCACACTCTGCAGGCCTCTTCTGAGAAGAGCAGCCCTCGCTAACTTACTCAAACTGATCTTAACAGTTGCATTCGAAACTCGTCACCCATCAGATGGACGAAATGAAAACTGCCTGCCTTCCACGTAGGCCCCGGGGAAGGAGCAGAAACTCACACTACTTCCTCCGGACATTGGCCGAGCCTTTCTGAAGGGCAATTTTCAATATGTGCCAAGACCCTGAGTACTTTGAGTAATTTCATTTTTAGGAGCTCCCCTCAAATGACCCATTTTTTATGAACAGCAGAAAAAAACACTTAGCCTGTTTGTACCTCTTCACAGTGCGTCAGGCCCCACCCCAGTGTCAAGAGGACAGGGACGGCTGGATGGCTCAGTCGGTTGAGCCTCTGCCTTCAGCTCAGATCATGATCGCAGGGTCCTGGGATTGAGTCCCACATCGGGCTCCTTGCTCAGCGGGGAGCCTCCTTCTCTCTCTGCCTGCCTCTCTGCCTGCTTGTCCTCTCTCTCTCTCTGACAAATAAGTAAATAAAATATTAAAAGAAAAAGACTTCGGCACACTCAGTTCCCACAACAGCCATCTTCAGGGTCACTTCGGTCTTGGGGGCGGGCCCGTCTCTGGGCCTCCCCATTGGGCTCCCCGACCCCTGGTGGCCCCACCTTCTCCCACACCCAGCTTCCCCTTTTCCTTTCCCGGGGGTTTTCTCTGCCCTGCTGCCCAGGCAGGCTTCTTCCTTCCTGAGCTATTCCCACTGCAGCCACTTCCGCCCTAACCCACAACATAAAGCTACCCCCCGGGGCCACAGCACCTGTCTGAAGGGAAGGCGGTGTAGACATACCAAGCATACTTTTTTTTTTTTTTTTAAGATTTTATTTATTTATTTGACACAGAGAGAGAGAGATTACAAGTAGGCAGAGAGGCAGGCAGAGAGAGAGGGGAGGAAGCAGGCTCCCCGCTGAGCAGGGAGCCCGACGCGGGCCTCGATCCCAGGACCCTGAGATCATGACCTGAGCCGAAAGCAGAGGCCTTAACCCACTGAGCCACCCAGGCGCCCCCAAGCATACTTTTATCACGGAATACACACAAAATGTCCAATCTGTCCTGCCTTATCTGCCGCCTCCTTCCACCCACCCGGCCTGCACACCCACCTCTGGGAGACCCCCTGCCAACTCCTTCCCTCTACATGAGCTTGCCCTTGGGAACAGGTGGCTGGCCGGCTGGGGGAGGCTGGACCACTCCCCCACGGATGCCCCCTCACCCTTCATCCCGGAGGGAAGGGAGCAGGAAGTTACCACGGAAGACAGCTGCCCTCAGGGACCCTGGGGAGTCCTGCTTCTCCCCAGCATCGCACCCCACACCCAGCCCTTGCTCAAAAGCGTGACCTCAGACTCAGAGCCAGATCCTTCTGGAAGAAAAGCGTTTGGGTCTATGGTTCCCTCAGTCGCAGCATTTCTACGAGGCTCGGGGGACCAGGATGAGCCAATCTCACGGGGACGTCCTCACGGCCCTGGCCCGCACTGAGCAAACCTCCAGGGTCGGGCCGATAACTCCTCCCCTCCTGCCCCAGCTACGCCTGGACTCCAGCGTGAGTGCTTCTGGGCAGAGGGAGGCGCAGGAAACCAGAAGCCAAAGCAAGCGGGCTGCTACCTCGGGCAGAGGCCCCGTTGGGGTGGAAGGGTTTCTGTGGCCTCCGCCCCAGCAGGCAGGAAGCCCAGGGGACCAGAGCGGTCACAGCAGGTCCCAGGGCAGGGCACGCTGAAAGGAAGCTGCCGCCCTGCCGCTCACGGCCCTCCCGACTCCAAGGGCGCCCCTGCACCGCCCGTGAACCGTGAACCCACACCGCCCTGCTCTGGGGCTGGCCCATCCCCCAGGGGTCTGCCCGATGTCGACTGAGCCACGGCGGGGCAGAGGCGCCCCCACGTCCCGCCCCGGCGCTGAGCTGGAGGGATGCCCGCGGGGGACTCGGTCGCCGGGAGATGGGACTCCTGGGACTTGTGTGTGCACTTGGCACCCTCTCGGTCCTGCAGCAGGGACGGATGTCTCTAATCCTGACCACGTCCGGCCTTTCTTTCCAAGCAAGGGCTCCCGGGGGCCCAGAGGGTGGGACAGAGACGTGGGCAGGGCGGAAGGGCCGGCAGGGGAAGGGTAGGGAGGGGTGACCGCGGGAGGAAGGGGAGCCCAGCACCCGCGGGAGCCTGTGGAGGGCGTGGGCGCGGACTTCCCGGCACCGCGGGAAGCTGGGAAATGTCCCTGGAAGGGTCCGTACTGGGTGGAGCCGGCCCTCGGCCACCCCCCCTTGTGCAGGGGAGGGGGGTGCTGCACGGGTCCCTGACCCCGCAGAACCTGGAGCCACTGGCGCCTGCCCTGGGTGCCCGCCACCCCCGAGCCACTCTCCCATCTCCCTGGGAGGCGGCGGCTCCTTCCAGAGCTCTCTGCGTTATCTCTGGGATCTTAATGTCCCGTGTGCTTGCCAGGGGCGGCCCCCCGCCCAGGGCAGGGTCTGCGCTGATTGCCACCGCCACGCTGGGCCCCAGCCCCTGACCCCGCGGCGGGTAGAGGCAGACCCTGGTGGCAGCGAGGTTCCTCCACCTCAGGGCGCCCGGCCTCCCTGACTCCTCCGGGTGCACAGTCTGGGGTCACAACTTGCCTTCAGAGACACGTGCCCCCCTGGCGGTGGACCCCCCGGGCTGTAACACAGGGTGGGCTCGAGGTGGCCATAGTGTCGCCCCAGAGCTCCCGGCCCTCAGAATGTCCTGGTGGCCCCCTTTGCCCCTTGAATGGGAGCCAGGGAGGGGACACGGGGCAGGGCCAGCCCCTCCCACCTTCTTGCCACCTTCTCTCCCCAGCAGGCTCGCTCCCGTCCGGTCAGGCTGACCTCTGTCCTCTGTCAAGAGTCGGGAGTCCAGGCAGTAAGCTCTGGGCTGGGCGAGTCCCTCTTGCTCTGGCTCTGACTGAAGAACTGGAAAGGGGGACAGGGCCTTGCCACACCCCGCCCCGCCCGAGGCATGGCAGCCCTGCAACTGCCTCAAGGCAGGTGGGGGCCAACCCTGTGGTTGCCATGCCCATGTGGCCCGGGCACTGCCCCTCCTGCCCGCCGACGGCTCCTGCCTGGCGCCCCTGCCTCAGACCCGGCCCCCCAGGGGCGGCTGCGTGCGGGGACGGGAAAGAAGCCGGCAGCACTGCAGGAGGCAGGACCCCAGACAGGACTGCCTTCTGGCACCTTCTGTGTAGCCCAGGCCTGCGGCCCCCAACCTGTGACCATGCACGACACCGACACAAACACACATTTATCAGCACACATGTGGGACGCCTTGGGGGCTCAACCGGCGGAGCGACCGCCTTCAGCTCGGGTCATGATCCCGGAGTCCCGGGATCGAGTCCCGCATCAGGCTCCCTGCTCAGCGGGGAGTCTGCTTCTCCCTCTGCCCCTCCCCCCCAATGATCGCTCGCTCTAATTCTCTCTCAAATAAATAAATAAAATCTTAAAAAGAAAATAAGCACACACGTGTGCACGCACAAACAGCGCATGCAACGGACACGCGTGAACACAGGCATGCGTGTGCACACCACACACACTCACAGACACACACACACCCCCAGCCCTCCTCGGGCTCTGGGAGCCTCCCCACCAGCAAGGGCACGCTTTTCACACCAGCCAATGGGTGCCGGGGGCCCCAGGCCAAGCGGAGCGGAGCCCCCTGCCCCAGAGAGCCCTCAGGCCTGCCCCGGAGGCTCGGGCCGTGGGGAGAGCAGCGGCCTCAGCGGCCTCGGGGTCCAGCCCACAGGGATGGCTTATGGGTCCACGTGCCCAGCGAGGGAACGAATGTGCTCGAGCGTCCAGGGTGTCTCAGCCGCCCGCAGGGGGCCCGGCGGGGCTCCCGGGTGTCACGGGGTCAGAGCAAGGCCGGCACGGGGGAGGCGGCGGCGGAGGCCTGTGCGGCTCCTGCCATCCAGCCCCGGGAGGTCACTCACCGCGGCTTAGACAATAGATCACTGAGCAGCTGCCCACCCGCCTGCCTGTTCAAACTTGACTCCAGCTTTTCTCAGTGACAGCTTTATGGACGTAATTCACACGCCGTGCAATTCTACCCATTTAAAAGGGAAAACTCCATGGGCTTCAGCCTATCCAGAGTCAGGAAACCAGCAGGACAATGGACTGTAGTCCACTTCATCTCCTGGAAAGAAAGCGTGTCCCTGTCAGGGGTCACTCCCCCCGCCACCCTCCACCGGGCCACCCGCAGCTGCTCTCTGTCTCCAGGGATCTGCCTGCGTTTGAGGCTCATTCGCATCACGCGGCGCCAGGACTTCCTTTCCTCCTGGGTCTTCCCGCGGACGGAGGTCCCGTGCCCTTCCCTCAGCTGATGGACACGGGGGTGGTCTCTACAGTTCGGTGTTTTCAGATGACGCTACACGGGCGTTCACGGCAGGCTTGTGTGAGCATGTTTTCATTTCTGTTGAGCCCACAGGGGAGAGGAAAGGGCGAGGCTGAGGGTGGTTGTCTGTGGCCCCTGGGAGGGGCTCTGGTCCCTCCTCCTCCCCCTCCCCTGCCCCGCCCCCCGCCCCCCTGCCCTGCGGGGTCTGTGACAGCCGCTGGGGGGCGTGGAGTGGCCTCTGGGCCAGCTCTCAGCTGGGTAATGATGGGAACCTCCCTGCGGTGCTTGCCAACCGTCCCTCACCGGGAGAAATGTCTAATGCACTCGTATTAAGGAAACCACGGGAAGTGCCTCTGGCTGGAGGGGGAGGCGTGGGCGCTGGGCGGGCAGAGGGGCCCCACGGGGTGCACTGGCTGGGGCGTTTCTGGGAGGGCCGGCCCGTCACAAGACCAAAGTTTCACTTTTGGGTCTGGGCTCCCACTGCTGTGCACTCGCTCAGACGCTCCCCAGCTCTGGTCTGCAGGGTGGACTTGCTTCCCGTCGTGGGCCCGGAACCTGGGGTGACAGTCACGGTGAGCTGCAGCCTGCCCCCAGTGCCGTTCCCCGCTGCCTGGTGGGGGAGCACACCCCCCACGATGGCCTGGCGCTTTTGCACCCTCCCAGGCCTCCCCACAATCCCAGACCAGCTTAGGGAAGCCTGAGGCCTCTGGGAAGCTCATCTGGGCTTGGGCTTGACTCCGGGGGGCCCTTCCAGGCACCCGTTGGCCCGCTCTGAATTCAGACCAGCACCAAGGCTCAGAGGTTTCCCAGTGACCGGAGTGGTTGGGAAAGGCTGCCTCCTCTGCCTGGGGCCCAGGCCTCCTGTGTCCTGGGTCAGGCCTGCTTTGACCTCTGGTCCCTGAAGCTTCACCCTCGGACTGGGGCTCATGGAACTCTGGGCACAGTTTTCTGAGCCCTAGAGGACAGGCCAGGAGCACTGGGGACACTGATGCGGCCTTGCCGTGGGCCCCTTGCCAAGTTCCCAGAAGCTTGGTGGTCTCTGCTGCTTCTACCACCCTCTGAACACCTCAGCCAGGAAGACATCCGCTGCAGCAGCTAGAGCGTGGGGCTGGGGGTCACCCTGAGATCCCTGCCTTCCCCTGCTCCCCCCCACCCCGGGGGTGCTTTTCATGAGTGGCTCTAAGCCTTGTTGGGTGACAAAGGTCTCTGTGGGTGGCTGAGGGCTGCCCTGACCTGCCCCCGCCCCCCGAAGCACCAAGAGTCCCAGGGCTCTCTGGGGCGTCCTGTGGACACTCTGGTCACGGTACAGATGGTGCAAGCGGCCCGAGTCCCACGGAGGGCTGCCAGCCGACAGGAGCTCACCAGCCCCCCAGAGAGGCCGCGGAGTGGGTGACGGGCACACACCGTTTCGGGGCTGAGTAACGATCAGGAGCTGAAACTTTCTGCCTGTCAGAGCCTCCCAGGACCGGCCTGGGGAGGAAGAGAGCTCCCTGTCGTTGGAGGCATCCAAGTAGCAACTGTTGCCCCATCCCCCACTCTCCCGGCCCTGGGGGCGACACGGCTGGCCCATCTGTCCTCCTTAGGAGCCATGGCATCGACCTTCGAGGGTGTGATCAAGAGGGTGGTCCGGGAGCTGGACCACAGCGGCAAGCTGATCCCCGTGGACAGCCTGCGGAGCTCGGCCAGCTTCCAGCCCTACTGCCTGTTGGGCAGGAAGCTCTCGAGGTCGTGGTTCTGGAAACCCCACTACAAGTGCATCAACCTGTCCCTCCGGGACATCCTGGAGCCTGAGGCCCCAGAACCAGGTACCCCGCCCGCTGGGAGGGGAGGGAACCGGCTCGGGGCCTCTGGGCTTTCTGCGTTCCAAGGACGGGGCTTTTGTAAAGGTCCCTGTGCGCAGTGGGACCGGCGGCTGGCAGGAGGTGGGGGCCCCAGCTCTGCTCTGGCTCTAGATACGAGACAAAGCGCGCCCATCCACATCTGCGACTCCACGGACGGGGAAGTGCAGGGCGGCGGGGAGCTGGAAGCCGCGGGACAGGGGAAGCTGGCAGCCAGGGCGTCGGTGTCCGATAACTTCGGGATCTCGGTGAGCGTGTACACCCGGCAAGTGGACCCCAACATCTGGGATGCCATGAAGCGAGAGAGGTGAGCCCCGGGGGTGCAGCCCCGCCAACCCCAGCCAGCCACTGGGTCATGCCTCGGGCATCAGGACTCACAGGGTGGGCCAGGCCCAGGGTCAGCACAGTGGCCGGGGGGCGGGGGGGGGCAGGCCCCAGGGGCATGGCTGGCAGAGGGGAAGGAGGCTGCCGAGGTGATGGAGGACCGCATCCCGAGAGCGGCGTGGCCGGGTGAGCAGACGCGGGACGCGGGAACGGGCAAAGAGATCATTAGTTCAGGGTGGAGATTTGGAATTTGAATCCAGGGAGGGGCAGGGAATGGAGGAAGAAGCCGCTAGACAAGCCACCTGCCGAGGGGGTGGGTAGCTCCAGGGCCCTGCGGGTGTCCCCTTAGCACCCCTGGATCTTGTCCCTTCCCCCACCACGGCCCACCCCCCACGAACACTGTGGGGAGCCCCCGGGGAGGGAATGACAGGCATCCTGGGCCTGGGCCCCCCAGAGCTCCTGGGCGCAGCAGCCCCCCGGGAGCGTGGCCCGGGGTGGGGGAGGGCACGACCCCTCCCCCCCACAGCTTCCACGTCAACCACCTGCCCCAGGCGCCTGCGGCGGCCGGAACACAAGGTCCTGCAGCAGCTGCGGGACTGTGGGAACGACGTGTTCGTGGTGACAGAGGTGCTGCAGACGCAGGAGGAGGTGACGGTCACCCGGACCCACAAGCACGAGGGCTCCGGCCAATTTGCGCTGTTTGGAGCCTTATCTTTCCAGGTGCGCGGCATGGACCGTGAATCGGGCCGGGATCGGGGAGGCCGGCGGGGGTCCCCCCTAGGCAGCCCCCCCCACCAACACCCAGCCTACCCAACCCCACGACCCAGTGCCCAGTTCCAAGCCCCTCTCTGTCCTCAGGGCCAAGGCCAGGGCCACCGGAGCCGGAAGAAGACGGTCACCATCCCCTCAGGCAGCGTCCTGGCCTTCCAGGTGGCCCAGCTGCTCATTGACCCTGACTGGGGTGAGCTGGGATTGGGGTGCTTCCGGGCAGAGGGGCGGGGAGGCCAAGCTTCCTGGGCAGTCAAGGAGCTGTGCTCCGGCATGGAAGGGGGCGAGGCAGAGGCGGGCTCACTGGCCGACCCCCTCTTCTCTGCTCCCATCTGGCGGCCAGATGTCCTTCTCCACCGGGACAAGAAGCACAAGAAGCAGAGGACCTTCCGGCCGCCCAAGGGAGGTGAGGCCCGTGCACCTGCGGCCGAGCCCGGGGCCTTCTGCACGGCCCAGCTCGGCCAGGAGGCCCCGGGGACCCGGGCTGAGGAAACGCATGCACCGCCACGGCGGGGGAGGGGGGCTCGTCGGCAGCACCGGCCCAGCTGCGCCCCGGCCTCGCCCCTGTCCCGGGCTGCCAGTGTTGGGGTGGTGGTGATAGACTGTGAGCCCCAGCGGCCTGCTCCCCGCCCTGACTCACCCTGCCCCGCCCAGACCCCGAGGCGCTTTTTGGATACAGCGCAGGCAGCCAGCTCTCCGGAGACTTAAAATTACAGTCAGGTCAGTACCTTCCAGACAACCCTATGAACATGGGCCCCTTTCTGCCCCTTAGGGGTCGACCCTTCCCGACCAGGGCTCTCCCCACAGACGGGCTGTGGCCTGCTTTGGCCTCGTCGGAAGTCAGGGAGGACTTCCAGGGCCTGCAGGCGGAGGTGGGGGCCCAGGCCCAGGGCCTGCGGGGCTTGTCCCGGGAGCTGTGCGGGCGGCTGCTGGCAGGCCTGGTGCAGGTGCTTCAGGACGAGCCGGCCTTGCAGACCCTGGAGGACAAGGTGAGCAGCCCTGGGGGGCGGGCCGGGAGGGAGGGGCCTGCGCCCGGCCCCCCGGACTCACCAGCCCCTGCGCGTGTCCCCAGCTGGAACAGGGCCTGCGCCGTGGGTTGGCGACCCCCCTGGACGGTCCTGCGGGCGCTGTCCTTGAGTGCCTGGTGCACAGCTCCGGAGAGCTGGTAGCGCAGCTGGCTCGCCCTGTCCTCTACCTGGTGGAAGCACTGGCTGGTGAGAAGCTCCTGGGTTGGGGCCGGGAGGGGCGGGAACACGGGGTTGTCCGGCGGGGCCTCCTGGAGGCCCCTCTGAGCTGAAGTCTCCCCCCAGTGCTGAGTGAGACCCAGCATGCACAGCTCGTGCCGATGCTGGAGACCAGAAAGCTGTCCGGGCAGGTGGAGCTGGTAAGAGCGCCCGCGGGTGGCAGGGTGCAGGGTCCGGTGGCCTCCGAGGATGGAGCGGTGGAGGAGGCGGGGACGAGCAGCTCACTGACAACCTCCCGCCCCGTCCCGGCAGGTGAGGAGCATCTTGGCGCAGAGCAGCCCCTGGCAGCAGCCTCGGGATGTGTCCCTAACGCCCGGGCTCCTGGGGAGCAGCTGGGGCCCAGAGACACCTGCCTGGGTCCTGCTGGAAGAATGCGGCCTGGAGGTGCAGGTGGACGCCCCCCAGGTGCTCTGGGAGCCAGACGCCCAGGACCACACGTGTGCGCTCTATGCCTGCCTGGTGCTGCTGCTGGGCCTGAGCCAGGACTGCTCTTAGGGCTGAGCCGGCTCTGGGCAGCTCCGGGGGCGCGGGGGGTGCCGCTCAAGCCCACCCGGCCGCCAGCCCTGGGGGGCCAAGAGCCCCACCCAGCCTCTGGCCAGCTCGTCCCGGGGCTGGGCGTTGGGGAAAGTCAATAAATGTGATGTACAAGAGCAAGATGTACACGGTGTTTTTGAGGGGCCCCGAATCCGGGCAGGGAGCACAGGGGTCTGCTCCGTGGTCTCAATACTGTTGGGCCGGGGGGCTGAGGGGGCCTCCGGGAGTTGGGACCGGCCCTGCGGCTGGGCCCCAGGCCCCTCTCCCGCGGGCTGGCCTCGGAGTGAACAGGACGGAGCAGCTTGACCGGCAGGAACTTGAGGACGCCCGCCGCGGCAGCGGGGGCCGCAGAGGGGGCCAGAGCAAGGCGAGCTGATGAGCACACAGACCGGTCCTGCTGGGGCTGCGCGGACCTAACCCTAACCCTCGTCTGAACGGGCGGGTCTCATCTGGACACCTCTGCTCGAGGCCGAGTCTGTCCCTGGACGCGGGGCCCCTGGCCCTGAGCTGCAGACCCTGGGCACTCGGGGGGCCTCCGCTGCCCGTGGCAGAGAAGCCCCAAGTGCAGGCACAGGCGGACACCGACGTGGCCTCGTCGCCAGGAGCGAGCACAGCCTGGAAATCTGCCTTCCCTTGGTGGGGACGGCAGTCAGCCTTCCTCTGCGCGCTGGAAGGCGGAGGCGTCCCCTGACAGGCGGCTCCAGGAGTCGCCGAACAGACGGACAGTAGGTTTGGCGGGAGCTAGGACCTTAGCCCCGGAGAGTGTCTAGCGTCCCAGCCTCAGAGCGAAATTAATACTAGAACAAAGGCAGACTGCGCCGCACACGTCCCTGAGCCTCACACCTGGTGGGCAGGGGGTCCTGGTGGCGGGGGGGGGGGCTTGAGGTACCAGGTGGGGGCGGCATCGCAGGCTGGGGCCGGACATGGGACCACGAGCCGGCGGGTGCACTGCGCAGGAGACGGCCTGCACCCCTGTAGCCGGGAGGGCTGTGGGCACCACGGAGGTGGGTCGGAGGGGCCGGGTGCTGCCTGCCCGAGCCCTCAGCGGAGCCTGGGGCCGCCTTTCGAGAGAGCATCCCTGGCCAGCTGTGCTCTGCTTGGTGACAGAAGCGGGCGGCGAGCGCTCATCCCGGGTGCCGGCTCCCGGGCTGCGGCCGTGGTGGGGCCGGGCCTGCTTCTGCCGTCACGGCCGTCACTGAGCGGAGTGCGATGCTCCTGCTCGGCCCAGACCAAATCAGGGGCTCTGAGGACAGTCCCTGCACACACCCGCCGCCTCGAGGGAGACCGAAGAGGCAGACCCAGCCCTGCCCAGCGGCCCCATCCCAGGAGCCGCGGCTGGGGGCCGCATTGAGCCCCAAGGCCCCCATGGCCTCCCGGGACACCCCAAACGGTCCCTCCCTTCCCCCTCCCATCCTACCTCGGGAGCCTGAGGGCCTCCTGGCCTGTCCAGAGGGTCCGTGATACATTTCTTGCAGCTCTGACCTAAGAAACCCGACCACGCGCCCTGGCTCCACACAGACCCACGCCCTTGGCCTGACCCTGCTTGGGCCTGGAGAGACCTCATCTCCTTCCTGCCTGAGCTCCTGAGCTTTCTGTTTCAGGCGAAGCCCTGCCTGACCCTGGCCATAAACATGGACCCTGAACCAGCCTGCATCTAACCCCGCCTGGCGGGCTGAGCCTTACTCCTCACTACGCACTGCCTTGTCTATAACCCCAGTCTGAGCTAGACGCTCGGCCAAGCCAAGGTCATCAGGACGCCATCCTTAGCCCAGACGCAGTCCCCAGACACACACCAGACCCTTGTAAGCCACCTGTGGTTTTTTTTTGTTTTTTTTTTAAGATTTTATTTATTTATTTGACACAGAGAGAGGGATTACAAGTAGGCAGAGAGGCAGGCAGAGAGAGGAGAGGAGGAAGCAGGCTCCCTGCCGAGCAGAGAGCCCGATGTGGGCCTCGATCCCAGGACCCTGGGATCATGACCTGAGCCGAAAGCAGAGGCTTTAACCCACTGAGCCACCCAGGTGCCCAAGCCACCTGTGTTTGTTTTAAACACTTTCCACAGGGCACAGGCCGGACCCCACGGGGGTCCCCGGACTGGGGGGCTGGTCCCAGCCCTCCAAGAGGCTGTGTGAGCCAAGGCCTCGCTGAGGAGATGGCTTTGGGGGATGGGTCTTGGGAGGCGAGAAAACATTTCAAGACAGGAGTTCCGGGTGGAGGAGCCAGGGCCCAGAGCGGCTTCTTCCCAGCACGTGCGTCCTGCCGTCCTCGTTCTGGCCCAGGCACTGGGGAGCCGGCTGAGGGCTGGGTCTAGTGGGTTCAGGAGGCGGCACCCCACACCGAAGCCCACCCCCCGCCTCCAGTGGGGAAGTCAAGGGAATCCCAGAGAAGGCTCAGGTGAGCTCAGACGTGACGCACAGGAGTGCGGGGGTGGGGGGATGGGGACTGGCCTGTGAGGAGTGGGACACGGGATGGTGGACTTCGGCCGCTGGGGAGGACAGCCCAGACGGGCAGCGGAGGCTGAGCGGGCCGTGCTCAAAGACCCAGCAAGCAGGCAGCCCCTCGTGGCGCCAGCCCGCAGGGTCTCCCCCATGGGACCCCAGGCCGGGAGGCCGGGTGCCATCCAGGCTGGGGAGTGGGGCACGCTCCAGGGAGTGGGGAGAGTGGCGGGCCTGAGTGGGGACAGATGGACCCATGGGGGCAAGAGGCAAGGGGGACTGAGGGCAAGATGGCGCTCGGACGGAAGGCACCGCTGCGCTGGGTCGTGGGGCCGTCGTGGCGGTGCATTCCTAGACGGGGAGGGTCGGTGTGCATCCAGGCCCAGCCCCGGGGGCCTCCAGGGCAGCCTCTCCTGCACACCTGCCCCTGTCAGGACAGGCCACGGAGCGGTGCACTGCAGGGCTGGCACCCTGGGGACCCTCCACGCTGGCTCGGGGTCAGGAGCAGCCGGGTCCCAGGCAGCCCCAGCGGCCTATGGCGCTCCGGGGCTGGAACGGGCTGCTGGCATAGACGGGTGGGGGCCGGGGGGCCCGGCTGTGGTGCCAGAGGCCGGGGAGGAAAAGACGCGGGCGGCGGGGCCGGGCCTGTGCGCCAGCCAGCAGCGCCACCTGCTGGGCAGACGCGTGAGCCGCGGCGACCACGGCGGGCTCCGGGTCACTCTGCAGCTGCCCCAGGTCTGCGGGGACAGGGCAGCTCAGGCCGGGCCGGAGGGCTCTCAGAACCACAACGTGCCCCAGGCCCCTGGCCCTCCACCCATCCCTTCCCACCCACTCCGTCCTGGCGCCCCCAGCCTCTCCGGGACCCCACCCCATGGTTAGCGAGCTGGGTCCTCACTCTGGAACAGGGAGTCCAGCAGGTCCTGGTTGACGCGGCCGGGGCTGGTGTGATGGACGAGGAAGCCTGGACAGAGACATGCGTGTGAGTGCTGGCCCCCGGCCCCATTGGGGAAGGGCTGGTCCAGCTCCCAGAGCTCGGAGATCAAGGGACAGACGCAGGACTGTCTCACCGAGGAGCACAGCAGCGGCCCAGCGCAAGGGGTCATGGGGGCTCCGCAGGTAGCCCTGGGTCTGGCTCAGGAAGCTGGGGACGTGACTTGGGTACTGCTGAACCTGGGGGTAGACGAGGTCATGACAGTACCGAAGGACCCATCCCACAGGGACAGCAGGTGGCAGATGTCAGCCCAGGGCTGGGGGGTGCGGTGGGCCTGGGGAGGCCCCAGTGCAAAGCCTCAGAGCCTGAGGTCTTAGACCTGCCACCACCTCGGCAAGGAGAGTGAGGAGACTCAGTTTTGGCGGGCGTGCCCTGGTGTAGACTGGACCACGTGGGCAGCTCACCACACCCCACTGCGGTCGCCGTCCTCTCCCCACTGACCAGGCGGTGGCAGATGCGGCTCAGGGCCTCGGGGCTGTCGTAGTGGGCCACGCTGACCATGTCCTCCAGCAGGCCCCAACGCAAGGCCTGGTCACAGCGGGCCAGGGTCCACTCTGAACTCTAGGACACGGGAAGGGAGCAGCATGAGGGTCCAGAAAGTGGCAAGAAGTAGCTGGGGTGTGGCCAGGATGAGGGGTGGAAGAGCCCTGGGCAAGGGGTCCAGGAAAGACCAGGAACCCGGGACAGGAGCACTTGCGCCTGAGGTCCCTGTGGAACTATCGGGAGCCGCGCAGGGTGGGGACAGCAGTGGGACAGTCTCGGGGGGCAGCTGACCTCAGCAGCGTCCGGGCTGGGGTCTTGCAGGCGCAGCAGCAGAGGGACGAGGCTCCGGAGCACCAGCTTCCGCAGCGGGCCGCGGAGCCCCACCCGGAGCCTGCCCCGGCCCCGCCGCACCAGCGTCC
>LNAC01000541.1:426919-437949 GCA_002007465.1 Ailurus styani
CCCTCCCCTCCCCGGTGACAGTCCTGTCCCGTCCCTCCCCCCACGCCCCGCCACCGCCACCGTGACCGGTCTGCCCTGGACCCGCAAGCCTTCCCTCTAAATGCAAGTAGTTGCCAGCAACCGACCTTGCTCACACACTGGTAAATAGTGCGCTGTCCTCGAATCTCGACAACCCCTCACGTTCCACGTAAAGTCTCCGTGAAGTTAGGGTTTCGGTAGGACTGGAAGCCAGCGCCGTGGCAGCGTGTCTGGGATGGGACACGGGGGTGGCCGAGACACTGCGGACGCCTCTTCCCCAAACCGCTCCGTATCCGTCCCACACGACCTCCTTTTCTTGCCATCATTTCCCCACTTACTAATCGTGTGGTTATAATCCGAGTGTGTCACATGATCTGTATTCTTTGGACCCTAAACGCCAAGTTAAGACAGTCTTTCCTAAGTCATTGTAGTTTGGGGGTTTGCTTTTTTGTCTTTTACTTTGCTTCAATTTGGAGAAACTGCTTTGCTGAGGCAGGAGCACCTGGAATTGTCCATAAAATCCCGAAAGCTGTGCTTAGATCCAGAACGAACTGTGGATTTTATCCATCACCCCCCCACACACACACGGTGAGAGGGCGGCATGTGACTGACCGGCATTGCGCAGAATGTTAGCAAAGGTTTGAATTCGGACGTGAAATCCGCCCCCCACGCAGGGTCACTAACTACCTCTCCTTAGAGCAGCCGTACAATGTTCACAAGTTCTCTCACATTTTCAACTCTTTTCAGTTGGCATTACGCTTTCATCTGTAACAGTCAGAGAGTCAATTTTATTAAAATTACATTTGGGCTTTTAAAAAAGTTTCATCTTTGAATTTAAATTCAGTTAATCAACTTATAGTGTATGGTTCATTTCAGGGATAGAGGTCAGTGATTCATCAGTTGCTACAACACCCAGGGCTCCTCACATCACGTGCCCTCCTTCATGCCCGTCCCCCAGTGACCCAGCCCCCCACCCGCTCCCCTCCAGCAGCCCCTGTTTGTTTCCCAGAGTTAACAGTCTCTTATGGTTTGTCTCCTCCTCTGATTTCATCTGATTTTATTGTCCTTTCCCTCCCCTATGATCTTCTGTTTTGTTTCTTAAATTCCACATATGAGTGAAATCACATAATGATCTTTCTCTGGTTGACTTATTTCGCTTAGCATCATACCTTCTATTTCCATCCATGTCATCGCAAATGGCAAGATTTCATTCTTTTTTTTTTAAGATTTTATTTATTTGACAGAGAGAGGGAGAGAACATAAGCAGGGGGAGTGGGAGAGGGAGAAGCAATCTCCCCACTGAGCAGGGAGCCCGACGCCGGGCTCAATGCCAGGACCCTGGGATCATGACCTGAGTCAAAGGCAGAGGCTTAACCAACTGAGCCACCCCAGTGCCCTGATTTCATTCTTTCTGATGGCTGAGTAATATTCCATTGCGTATATGAACCACATCTTCTTTATCCATTCATCTGTTGATGGACATCTGGGCTCTTTCCATAGTTTGGTTATTGTGGACATTGCTGCTATAAGCATTGGGGTGCAGGTGTACATTTGGGTTTATTTTGGGGAGAATTTTCTCCTTCATAGTCATACAAACATTTTTGTTTCTCATTGTTTCAACTTCACATATTTATTGGAACATTTGCATGTTTCTTTCTTTCTTTTTTATTTTGCTTATTTATTTGTCAGAGAGAGAGAAGAAGAGAGAGGGAGAGAGCATAAGCAGGGGGAGCAGCAGGCTTGTCGGTGACCAGGGAGCCCAGTGCAGGACTCAATCCCAGGACCCTGGGATCATGACCTGAGCTGAAGGCAGATGCTTAACCGACTGAGCCACCCAGACACCCCAATGTGTCTTTTGTTTGTCTGTTTTAATTTTTATTTTATTTTTTAAATTTAGTTTCTAGTTAGCCTATTTTTTTTAAGATTTTTATTCATTTATTTGAAAGAGAGAGACAGAGATAGTGAGAGAGAGCCCAAATGGGCAGGAGTGGGAGAAGCAGGCTCCTTGCTGAGCAAGGAGCCCAGTATGGGGCTCAAGCCCTGAGATCACGACCGGAGCCAAAGGCAGACGCCCAACCGACTGAGCCACCCAGGTGCCCACCTGCCCAGTGTTTTCTTTTCTTTTCTTTTCTTTTTAAGCTTTTCACTTAAGTCAAACCCTGTACCATTTTACAATGAGTAAAATCAGTGAAATATTCATCATTTTTTTCTTTGATTTCATTTTTGGAAATTGTTCATCACAGTCAATCAATATTGGTTATTTGCATCTTTACCCCAGTGCCATCTCATGACATGTGCTTGTAACAATCGCTGGTTTGAATCCAGCCATTGGATGTGGGCACGGCTGGCCCGCTCACAATACTCTCGGCATTTATTTCATGGGAGAGTATGTTTCGAGGAGAGAGGGAGCGGGGAGCAGAGGACTACTGAGTAACACGAAGCAAGTACTGATGCCAGTTTTTATTTCTTGCAAAAACCATGCATTTGTACCTCAAGCCGTTTATGATGGCAAGTGTCAAAAACGCAGAAAACAACCAGTGTCGCCAAGGATGTGGACCTATCCACGCCCTCGTGCCCTGCTGGTGGGGTTCTGACCTGGGGCGGCTGCTGCTGTCCCGTCTGGGTGTGTGCCCCGAAGAATGGAAAGCAGGGACTCAAACAGGTAGCTGGGCACTGTGTTCCCAGCAGCGTTATTCACAATAGTCCAAAAGTGGGAGGTTTTCTCCTTAATAAAAAAAAAAATGTTGTTTGTGACTTCTTGACTTAAAGCAAGATGAAAACCAACCCCCTCAATCCCTGTGAGCTGCTGGGCTGGGAGGAAAGAGGGGCAGAGGGTTTGAACCTTGAATAAGCAAACCACAAAGGGCAGTCATCGACAACGGGGCCATCTGTGCGCCACTCTGAGGAAGGTCGGGCAAGCCTTCCCGCGTTCCCGACAGGGCTGGCGTTCGCCTCACTACCCTGACCCGCCCTGAGGGGGGTCATCGGGTGGCCACCAGCAAGCTGGAGGGCCAAAGATGGAGTCAGTGTGGTCAGCGTTCCTCCACCGATCCTCAAGTTCACACGGAATTGCAAAGGACCCCGAAGAGAAAATACAGTCTGAAAAGGAAGAGCAAAGTTGGGGGGACTCGCATTTCCTGAATTTCGGAATAGACTACAAAGCTATAGCAACTAAAATCCTGTGGTACTGGCATGAAGAAAGCCATAGAGACAAATGGCTGTCCAGAAATACATCTGTGGTCAGCTGATTTCGGGCATGGTTGCCAAGACCACTCAACAGGGAAGGGATAGTTTCTTCAACAAAAGGGGCTGGGACAGTGGCACGTCCACACGCAAGAGAAGGAAGCTGGACCCCTACCTCACACCACATGCAACGGTTCACTGAAAATGGATCAACGACCTCGCTGAAAGAGCTAAAACTTTTTAAAAATCTTAGAAGAAAACAGGGGTAAATCTTCATGATCTTGGTTTGGGCAATGGATTTTTAGATATGACATCAACAAACAACAAAAGGAAAATAGACAAATTGAATTTTATCGATTTTTTAAAATTTGTGCATCAAAGGACATTATCAAGAGACTGAAAAGACATCCCACAGGGACACCTGGGTGGCTCAGTCGGTTGAGCGTCTGACTCTTGGTTTTGGGTCAGGTTAGACTCTACGCTCAGCACAGAGTCTGCTTGAGATTCTCTCTTTCCCTCTGCCCCTCCCCCTACCTCTCCCTCTCTCTCTTAAATGAATAAATAAATATTTTAAAAAACCAAAGAAAAGACATCCCACCGAATGGGAGAAAATATTTGTAAATCATATATCTGATAAGGGTCTGGTATCCAGAACATATGAAGAACCCTTAAGCCCCATAACAAAAAGCTCAATTAAAATTGGGCAGGCTTTAACAGACATTACTCCAAAAGTATATATAAATGGCCAACAAGCATATGTTCATCCCCTCTAATTATCAGAGAGGTGCAAATCACAACTGCAAAGAGATACCACTGCACACCCACCACATGGTAATACTAATACTAATACTAATACTAATACTAATACTAATAGGAAAACAAATGTTGCCAAGGATGAGAAGAAACAGGGGCCCCTGTGCACCGCTGGTGGAAACGTCAAGTGGTGCAGCCACTGCGGGAAACAGTATGGTGGCTTCTCAAAAACTGAAGTGTAGAATCACCATGTGACCCAGCAGGTCCGCTCCTGCATACATGCCCACGAGAAACGAACCATGTCCACACAGGAACTCGCACAGGAATGTTTGCAGTAGCAGTATACACAGTAGTCAAAGGTGGAAGTGACCCAAATACTCGTCAATACAAAATGCGGCGTATCCACACTGCGGAATAGTCTTTGGCAAAAAAAGGAACGAAGTGCTGACTCTCAACGCGGCGTGGATGAACCTGGAAGACATTCTGGTACACGAGGACAGTCAGACAAAGAAGGTCGTCATGCTACGGTTCCAGGTGCATGGACTCCCTAGAATCGGTGAATGCACCGAGACAGAAAGCAGACAGTGGACGCCAGGAGTCGGGCTGGAGAGAGGGCGATGCGGAGCGACGGCTTCATGGGCGCAGGTCTCCTCTGGGGTGGTTGGAAATCTCCTGGAGCCAGATGGTGGTGATGGCTGCACAACTTTGTGAATATATCCCTGAACTCTATACTTTAACACGGTTCATTTCATGTCATGTGGATTTCAACTCAGAAGAAAAAAAAAAAGCAAACAACAGCAAAACAAAAAACAAAAAAAGCAATCATCTCGGGGCCCCAGGGTGGCTCCGTCGGTAAGGTGTCTGCCTTCAGCTCGGGTCATGATCCCAGGGTCCTGGGGTCAAGTCCCACCTGGGGCTCCCTGTTCGGCGGGAAGCCTGCTTCTCCCTCTGCCCCCGCCTGCTGCTCCCCTGCTTGTGTGCTCTCCGTCAAATAAATAAATAAATAAAATATTTTTAAAAATCAATCTCAGGAGGTGATAGATTTTTTTTAAAGATTTTATTTATTTATTTGACAGAGAGAGATCACAAGTAGGCAGAGAGGCAGGCAGAGAGAGAGGAGAGAGGAGGAAGCAGGCTCCCCGCTGAGTAGGGAGCCCGATGCGGGGCTCCATCCCAGGACCCTGAGATCATGACCTGAGCCGAAGGCAGAGGCTTTAACCCACTGAGCCACCCAGGCGCCCAGGAGGTGATAGATTTGAGAGCCATTTCCAAGGAAGAAAGCAGAACATGGCAGCAGTCAAGATGCAGGTGGTGAGGGAAGGGCATTGAGGTCGCCAGTAAAGCGCATGGTTGGGGGTTGGGGGGTGTATGAATGGGAAGAGGGTCCACAAGAGACACAGGTGTGTTGGGAGGTGAGATGGAAGCCGGAGGTGAGGTGGTCCTCCCGGCGTTGAATCTGAGTTACGTCCAGGACACTTAAATGAAGGTCTTTGGAAGGTTCTAGCGGGAGCTGAGCATCTGGAGAGGGTGGGCTAGGCCAGGGCGGGGAGGACAGTGCCGTCACCACCGTGTTGTTGAATACGTGGTCTGAGAAGAAAGTCGCCCATTTACCGTCAAGGCTGAGCTGGAGAGATGGGCCTGGCTGTCTTCAGTCCTGTGTGGGCTGGCGGCCAAGGGACAGTGGCCCTCCCCGGTTGACAACACCATGACCGCAGCTGGCAGGATCCTAGGAAGTGCCACAAACCCAAACCGAGGTGCTTTCCCAAAGAGAAACGGGGAGGGGACGGGTGTGAGGCTGAAACCAGAGCTGCTCAGTACACCCCCCCGACTCCCCAGCACCCACAGAAGCCCATCTCCCCCCACAGCACCTGAAAACTTCCTCTCACCCTTTCCATCACAGAGCAATTATCACACACGGCCGACCACCACCCCACCCCGGCCCAAGGACGGTCACCCCAGGTCCAGCTCTGGGCCACACCCCGTCTCACCCCTCAGATTTGAGCCACATCCTCTCCAGCTGTTCTGGTGAGACTCCACCATCTGTTTGCATCTTACGGGCTTCACGTTGATTTACTCTCGAGATCACACCCTAGTAGGAAAAATGTAGAGCAAACAGAAAGGAAATCAACTTCATTTTTTTTTAGGATTTTATTTCATTTTATTAACTAGGCTCCACGCCGCATGTGGGGCTTGAACTCACAACCCTGAGATCAAGAGTGGCATGCTCCCCTCACCGAGCCAGCTGCGCACCATACGGCACCTTCAGGAGATAAACACGGAAGGAGCTACAGTCCCTGTTTTTTGGGGTTTTTTTTAAAGATTTTATTTATTTATTTGACACAGAGAGAGAGATCACAAGTAGGTGGAGAGGCAGGCAGAGAGAGAGGAGGACGCGGATTCCCCGCTGAACAGAGAGCCTGATGCGGGGCTCGATCCCAGGACCCTGGGATCATGACCGGAGCCGAAGGCAGAGGCTTTAACCCACTGAGCCACCCAGGCGCCCTACAGTCCCTTTTAATTAAAGTCCGAGGTGAACGGATTTTCTCCTCTGGGAGCAATCTACTTTTTTCTGGGGGTGTGTGCAGTGTTTTATCTTTGAAGCTCAGGGATTTGGTCCGACTCGGTGTTGTCCGTCACACACAGGAGGCTCCCGGACCTGAGATCGGGTCGGCCTTCGGCTCAGGGAAGTTTCCTCCTGGTGGCCCCGGGTCTCCACAGCCTGCAGGGAGCCCTGGGGCCCGCGTGGACCCCACTAGGCCCACTGCCTCATCAGTGTACCTGGTGGCGTGAGGGTTCCTAAATAGCCCAGCCAACGCCCCACACTGTATACTGCATTTCAAGTTTCTGTATTTCTGTATTTCCTCCAACGGCCGTGTGCTGGTTGTTTCTGTGATCAAGTTATTTCGCGTGTGAGGAAACGGCTGGACACATTCAGGGTCTGGCTGTCTGCGGTGACCCTTACTCAGCCTTGACGTGGCAGTGCGAGCAGCCAGGGACGCTGGGGACTCGCGGGGTCACGCGCCCCTTGGCCACCCAACTTTCACGTGCATCTCATGCATTTCGTGACCTCTGGCTTAGGGATCTGGTCTCCCATTTCCACCACGTGTTGTCATCGTTTTCTGCATTATTATCATATAGAAAACATTCATACTCCACACTTATTCTCTGTGGAACGATCGGTTAGGAAAAGAACAATTTATTTTATTTTTTTAAAGGCTTTATTTGAGAGAGAGAGAGAACACAGAGGGAGAAGCAGACTCCCCACCGAGCAGGGAGCCCGATGTGGGACTCGATCCCAGGACCCCGGGATCATGACCTGAGCTGAAGGCAGACGCTTCACGGACTGAGTCACCCGGGGGCCCCAGTGAGCAACTTTTTGTGAGCTTATTTGCCATCTCTTTGTATTTTTGGTGAAATGTCTGTTCAGATCTTTTGTGTTCTAATTACGTTATTTGTTTTCTTTCTTTGTTCGGAGAATTTTTCATACATTCTGGATACAGATACTTTGTTGGATATGTGATTTGCTGGGATTCTCTCACACTTCGGGGGCTTGAGGTCTGCGGGTCGTGCAGGGAAAGTGGAGCGGTGGGGGCACTTCGGTGGGAAAAAAGGTGACCGACGGGTCAGATGCTTCTTGCTTTTCTTCCTAACTCGATCTGCGATTCCAGGAGTGCTCAGAAATTGATGTAGTATTTGCAAGAGTGGCTGAGGAATACGTTGCAATATTAATTCATATTCTCTTGGATTTGTATACATGTAGGTCTAGATGAAACACGCATTTAACCTAACGAAAGGACTGGGGAAAACCAACAAGCAATTTCAGGCACTGATTTAAAATATTATTGAGGGCAAGAAGATGACCCTGGCACTGAGAAGTCTGGAGAAAAGTGGACAAACCAGCATTTTTGGCCAAAAATCCAGAAGCGTTTATTTTCTGCTATGTATCCTGTCCCGGGGAGACCGGACTTCAGTTGTACTGACCACGACCACATCCCCAGGACAACTAACAGGTCAAAGACAGTGTTTTCTGGATCTGCCCAAAGATGGAACGTCTTGGAAAAATACATCATATTCGACCTTATAACCTTATAACCTTGGACCCGAGATGGGAATGCTAAGTGCCTTGAAGCAAGTAGATTTAATCTGGATACCAGAAGGCCCTGAAGAGCTAAGCGTAGCACCGGAAGAGTCTCAAAGAGCAAAGGGTCTCAAGCAGAGAATGAAGTTACTCTTGAATTTGCACTACCTACGGATATTTGAGATGGACTGTTGCTTGTTAGTAATACTGACAAAAGTTTAACCAAAAAAAATCCAAGTTTGGCTATTTTACTTTTTTTTTTCCTTTACAATTGATGAGCCACTACTGCTACATCATTATCATTAACTCCAATATATTATTTCTTCTGTACCTTTGTCAAAATCAGTTGGACACGGGCTCTGTACTCCGCTCCACAGATCTCCATATCCATCCTCCACCAGTGCCGCACATACTTGATTCCAGTAGCAATGTAGTAAGTCTTAGTATCAGGTAGAAGGAGCCTCTCACTTTATCCTCCTTTTTCAAGATTGTTTGTTTATTATTTTTAGCTATTCTAATGTTCTAAGACAGGCCATCCTCTCTCCTCTGAGGCATCTGTAAGAGGCCTCCTCCTCCAGGAAGCTTTCCCTGCTGTGCTGGGGGTGCGGGGGGGTCAGGAATGCCTCCTCAGGGCCCCGGGCCCCCTTTCTCACTGCTGATCATAACAGCTCCTTGTGAGTCCTCCCAGGCTCCCAGCATCTCATCCCTTGTGAATACTGTCCTTTCCCAACTTCAGTTAGATTTCGTTTTGCTTCAAAATCCTTGCTCTGACTGGGCTATTATGATAGTCATGGCAACCCAGACGCGGGCATGGGGTCCACTGTGCAATACAGGGAGGGGGCAGACAGCCAGCAGTTAAGCAGAGGCCACACAGCTGGCCCCCCTGGGTGGCTTCTGTCACCTGGCACCAAGTTGTCATGGCAACAGCTCTCTGCAACAAGACTCCAGGGCGCCTGGGTGGCTCAGTGGGTTGAAGCCTCTGCCTTCGGCTCAGGTCATGATCTCAGGGTCCTGGGATCGAGGCCCACATCGGGCTCCCTGCTCAGCAGGGAGCCTGCTTCCTCCTCTCTCTCTGCCTGCCTCTCTGCCTACTTGTGATCTGATCTCTCTCTCTGTCAAATAAATAAATAAAATCTTTAAAAAAAAAAAAAAAAAAAAAAGACTCAAGCACCAGAGAGCTAGTCTCTTCCCAGGGTATGAACTCCCGCAGGAGCCTGGTAGGCAAAGGCAGGTGGCCCTCCCACAGTGACCATCACCTGGGCACCATCAGCAAAGCCCTTCCCGGGAGACAGGCCCCGGAAGAGAAACCGTACAACGCCAGCAAGCTTTTCTGTAGGCTTGAGATGAAGCACATGCCTTTTCTCCGGTGCCATCTCTGGAGGCCCCAGCCAGGACAGCCCCTGCAGCGTCAGCCGATCCGACCCCGCCAGGCTCTGCTCCCAGCCAGCCAGCCTCCCACTGGCCGGCCACTGCCATGGATACAGCCCAGGCCTGTGCTGAAGGTTGGGAGAGGTCCAGCTCTGCTCCCACCCCTTAGTTTCGACACAGCCCCTATTTCTAAGATTTTTTTTTTAATTTTATTTTTATTCTTTGCCCAAGGGGTACAGGTCTGTGAATCATCAGGCTTACATCTTTCACAGCACTCACCAAAGCACAAACCCTCCCCAATGTCCATAACCCATCCACCCTATCCCTACCCTCCCACCCCCCGGATTTTTTTTTTTTTTTATACTCTCCACCCCCAACGTGGAGCTAGAACTCACAAGGGAGATCCAGGCACGAGCTCCACGGACTGAGCCAGTCAGGAGCCCTTCTGAGTCTTAAGTAGGGGTGGGTGGGTGTTTCTTTGCAGGCCTCCCCTGTGAACCACGCATGACGGGTAAGGACATTGTGCGTAACTCCCTCCGTGTCCCGCCCCATCACGTCCTAGTTTACCCACACACGCCTCCACTCACTATGGCTGCAACACTCATTTCTTTCCAGTAGCCGTCCTCTCAAGACACTTTTGTACAGTAAGGCAGTGTGTGAAAGAGTCGGCCCTTCAACTCACTTTACGGGGATATTGGCTCATCACATGAAAAAGAATCAGATTCCAACACCTCATCATACTCAGAAATGAATTCCAGATAGTTGGGAGGCCTAAGCATTCAGAGTGAAAATGTTAAGGCTCTCTGAGACAAGACAGCACCGTGAGGGTCCCGGGACAGAGGGCGGAACAGAGCACACATCACAAAGGAAAAGACAGACAGGCCTGAACACACCAGTATTAGTGAAGGGCACAGGTAACTCTGTGCGCAGATGAAGGCAAGACATTTGCAACATGTGTGCTAGGCTAACAATTAGTATCCAGGCTAAAAACAAAGTCCACCACATCACAAGGAAAAAGACAAGCAGCTCAGTGGCAGAACCGGGCAAGGTCATTTCAGTCGGAGTTAATCCGTTCAAGTGACTAATAAATATGGAGGTTTGGCCTGATGAGCGATCAGATTTGCTCACCGAAGCAGCTCGGGGAGGAGCCCAGGGGCCGCGTCCGGAGGACCGCGATGTTCCGTCTGCATCGTGAGCTCACACACGACGGTACATTTGGCAAAAGCACTTATCACACGTACTTAGTCAAGACAACCGCGTGTTTGTAAACGACGGGTCACTGAATTTGGCAACGAGGCGCTCTTCACCCCTTGGATGCGCCAATTTCAGGTCAGACCCCGAGTGTTGGTGGAGATGCGGGGAAGCGAGCTGTCACTTCCGAGGACGGAGTATCGATTAGGACGGTTGATCAATTAGCCTACTGCACACCGGGCAACGGGCTGACCTAAAGCCGCACGTTTAGTTCCGCCTGCGGGCCGGGCCGAGGGCAGCTGGGACGCGGGGCTCCTGCACCAGCACGCGCGCTCTCGGGCGGTCCGCGGGAGAGGAGAGCGGGCGCCAACGGCAGGTTCCTTGATGACGAGCGGGGAGCCGTGTGCGTGCGCGGCCGGGCCTCCGCGGCGCTGCGGGG
>LNAC01000541.1:438581-460166 GCA_002007465.1 Ailurus styani
TGCGGGCCCGCCTGCCGTGTGTGGAGCCCGACGGGGCGGTCCCGGCAGAGCGGCCGCGGTCGGAGCCCCGGGGCCCGGGACGGTGGGGGTGGGGAGTCGGGAGGAGCCCCGCGCCCTCCCGCCCGGGGCCGGAGGGTCGCGGGAGCGGCAGGGGCTCCAGAGTTCTCCGGAAGGCTCCCGTCCCCTGCAGGTGTTCCCCGGCCCCCCGGCTGAGCGCGCCCAGGTGGGGGCTGTCGGCCGCTCCCACACCGGCCGCGGCGTGGCGCCGGCATGCTCGCCCGGAGCTTCCGCGGGAGCGTTCGCTGCAGGCGGGCTTGGAACTCGGGCGCTCGTCACCCCCGGGCACGTCTTGTCCCCGGTGCCCAGCCCCGAGCCGCGGCAGAAGCAGGTGTCTGCCCGTGCGTCCCGGGTGCAGGCGGCACCTTGCCCGGCCCGCAGACGTGGAGCCTTTCTCCCTAACGTTAGAGACGCAGCATCCTAACGGTAAGTGGAGGCCGCGGTCCCCCGCGTCTCCTAAGGCAGACCGAGAGGAAGGGGGAGGGACTGCCGTGTTTTCTCACGAGCCGCACCCCCGGCTCCAGCCTCTGTCCCGGGTGCCGATGGGTTCTTGACTCCTAGAAAGGCCTTGGAGATGACGTGGGGACAGGGCAGAGCTGCCACGGCCGGACAACACTCACCAGCCAGGGGGCGGGGTGGGCAGGGAAGCCTCCCACCCAGACCCCGGGGTGCCATGGAAGGGGTCAGGGAGCTGCCAGGCATGTCCACGCTGCCTCAGGTCCAGGAAGCTGACGGCGAAAGGACACTGGGCTCGTCAGGAGAGGAGGCCGTCAGCACCCTTGGGAGCGGGAACCAAGTGCCGCAGGGTGGGACGGGGAGGAGGAGACAGCCTCTGGCAGCTGGTTTGGCCTTAAGCACGTCACCTCCCTGAACCTCATGGATAGTTGTGAGAAAACGTGGGAACACGAGAAACGAGACACCTTGCCTGCTGACTGGTGCTCGCCAGATTCTCCGTGCCCTTCATCCCGCAGGGGCAGGAGCCGGTGCAGATTCTCCTGCAGCTCCGGTCTGGGTCTCACTCAGGTGCCCCTTGCTCGTGCTGATCCCAGGGGTGAAGCTCAGAAACCTTCCTGCTTCCTTGAGGCTGTAACCACAGACGGGGATCGGGCCAGCCTGGGAGTCCTTTATGGGAGGAAAAGCCTCTGTGCCTGTGTCGGGCACGCCCCACTTGTCATCCCAGAGCTCACAGGGCCCCACTTCCATTTCCAGCCCTGAGGATTGCCCCATCTCTCTCAGCATCACCTGTGTATTCACACAATTTCATGTTACCCTTTCTCCAGCACATTCTGGGTGTGGAAGGTGGGCCATGGTAGCTTCGTATGTTGTGGGGTCATAAGCGTGGTATAGTTTTACCTCCTTTCGTTCGTTTCATTCAGGTTTCTTTTTTTTTTTTTTTTAAGATTTTATTTATTTATTTCACAGAGGGAGAGAGATCACAAGTAGGCAGAGAGGCAGGCAGAGAGAGAGAGGAGGGAGCAGGCTCCCTGCTGAGCAGAGAGCCCGATGCGGGCCTCAGTCCCAGGACGCTGAGATCATGACCTGAGCCGAAGGCAGAGGCTTTAACCCACTGAGCCACCCAGGCGCCCGTCATTCAGGTTTCTTTAAACAAAGGAGTATCAGTTCAACTTTGTTTAAATTCACAAAAAGCAAGGAGCTAAGCAGAAACTGACAGATGGCTGATTTTCAGGTAAGTGTGTATTCAGAGCAAGGATTAGCTCTATAAAGTTAGGGGAAATTATGAAAACCATTCAGAGACACATACCTTCTTAAACTGTTTTCTTATAGACACATGTAAGCCCGTTTGCAAGGAGGCC
This sequence comes from Ailurus styani, assembly GCA_002007465.1. NCBI lineage: Eukaryota > Metazoa > Chordata > Mammalia > Carnivora > Ailuridae > Ailurus > Ailurus styani. The sequence continues at coordinate 440,453 of LNAC01000541.1, forward strand.
AGCAGTCCTTTTAAACGCAAAAATCAGAAGATTCTACTTCCCGAAACAAAACCCAACATCCAACCCCCCTTTTTAATTAAGAAAAATAAGGCTTAAACTATCAGCTTACTTTTATATACCCCATTTGGTCTTACAAAAGCGACGGGTGACACTTGGGAAGGGAAGAAATCTTCCACGATGCGGAAATGGGCACGGGAGGAAGGTGGACCTGGATTTGAACCTTAGTGCTGCCTCTCTCGAGTTTAGTGACCTTGGGCAATTGCTCGTGTCTCTTAGTCTCCATTTTCTCATCTGTAGAGTACGTAACGGAGGGAACACCTACCTTGGGAGGCTTAGGGGAGTGCGTGAGATTATTCCAGTCAGTTGCTCAGCACCGCGGTGAGTGGGGTTCGAGGGGCCCTAATAAGTAGTGCCCCATCTCTCCTCCTGCGTTCTGAACCGATGAGGCGCGTGGCCAGCTGCCACCTCACTCCTGGGCAAAGGCTGGGCCAGAGCATCGGACACTCTCCGGTACCTGCTCACAGGAAGGGCCAGTTGTTGGGGCCCCGCGCGGGCCACTGCACTGACCCTGCAGCTTAGAGGGGCAGAGCAGAGCGTGCAGCCCTGTGGAGCAGCTTGTGTACTGCCTGCCTGTTAGTCACCTGGACTTTTCATTCTGCAGCTTCCTCCATCTCTGGGGAGGAGACAGGGTCAGGCAAGTGGGCAGAATGCCTCAGGGAACACGCCTCCTCCTGACAGCAAAGGCGCGGGGACGAACCTTCCCTCCGGTGTCTGATCCGAGTCGGGACTGAGTGACTCCCTCTGCTGGTAACAGCAGTCAGCGAACCAGTTTAGCGTCTCTGGGGACAAACTTGAGCAATGCCACGATGTATTATAAACGCGGGAAAGGTTGCAGATGGATGAGTGTAGTGTGATCCCATTTTTACTTTGGAAAATTGAATTTCTATAAGTAAATGTATAATTTTATTTGTTCAAGTGAAGTGTGAATGGATGTGCATTACCAGAACAGCTAGCAGTGGTAATCTGTTGAATTGGTGGGGATTCTCGTTGTCTAAATTTTGTCCATATTGTCTACACTTCGTTATTTGAAACACTTTTGCAACATGTATCTTATGTTTGTAATGGCTAAGGATCAAAAAGATACAAAAGTAAAACTGGATGTAAAACTGAGTGGTATAGTCCTGATTTCATAAAAATACCAATGCAGGAAAAATACCAGAGGAAAATGTTCACTAGTAATCTTAGTGGTGGGGTTAAAGTTCATTTTATTTTTCTTTTTTCAGTTTTTCTGTTGTTTCCATTTTCTCAATCAGCATAATTTACCTTATAACTTGAAAAAATAACTAAAGTAATTTTTATAAGCCGCAGAAAGATTTTTTTAAATCAAGTTATTGAGGGCGCCTGGGTGGCTCAGTGGGTTAAAGCCTCTGCCTTCGGCTCAGGTCATGATCTCAGGGTCCTGGGATCGAGGCCCGCATCAGGCTCCCTGCTTAGCGGGGAGCCTGCTTCCCCCTCTCTCTCTGCCTGCCTCTCTGCCTCCTTGTGATCTCCCTCCCGCTGTGAAATAAATAAATAAATAAATCTTTAAAATCAAGTTATTGACCCTTTAACTCCGAAAGCCATCCTCAGTGCATGCCAGGAGGCAGGCCTCGCCGGTGCCGTGTCCGAGCTCCGCTGAGACGCGCCGCTCCGGGGGCTTGCTGGTGGATGAATCAGCAAGCAGCTCTCCCAGGCACAGAAACGCCTGCCGCGGCTTGTGTTGCGTTCCTTGTTGCCGGTCACTGGGGTCTGGGGTCAGTTTCTTTCTTATCACTGGGAGCCTCGGCCTGAGTACTCAGCCTGCTACTTGAGCATTATTCAAGTTGCTGTAACAGAGGTTCACAATAGTGTTTCTAACAAAAACCTTCTCGTTCCGCTTTGCCCACCTGGGTGGCTCTGGCTGTCAAGGCCATCTGGGAGCCTGGCTGCTTTGCCGCGTCAGTGTGTCACCATGGGGAGGGAGAGGGGCTGTGGAGGTAGGCGCCCTGCGCACGTGCATTCCATCCCAGCTCATCGGCTGGGTCTCGGTCACTGGCTCACACCTCACTTCAGGGGACTCTAGGAAGTGTAGTCATTTGTTGGGCGGCCATGTGCCTACTCACATTTTGGGTGGGATTTCTGTCACTCAGAGGGAGCAGAGATTCTGGGCACTGGTCTTCAGTGTGCCACAGGTCACCCCACTGACCACTCTGTCCCACACCAAGTACTTCTCTGGCCCAGAGGGTGGGACGTGGCTTTTTCACCAGGTGCCAGTGCAGCTTCCCAGTTACTCTAAACTCCTACACGGCCGGCCACCCGGAGTGCTGTCTCCAGCACCCACCGAAAGCAGCATCACTGTCCGGACTCGCCCACTCAGGGAGGGGAGGACTTGCCGTCCACAGCTGCACTGGTTTCCCAATGGAAAAAGTGTTCTGAGCAGGTGACCGCTGAAGTGAAGCAGTCCCGGGACGTGGGAGGGACCCGGCAGTCACTTCCAGGTACACACCCAGCAGAAACGACCCTCATCTACCACCAGACCAGTACAGGAGTGCGTGCAGCCGCTCCGATCATCACCCCAGAGCACAGACAGCGCAGGTGTTCGTGAAAAGTAAAACTGTGACCTGTTTACGCAGTGGTGTGTCTTGCGTGTGTCAGTGAGAAGAGCGAGCTGCCGGGGCCTGCGGTGTTGACGACTTTGGCAGGTGGAGCACTGAGTTTAAGCAGGTACACGTTTAGGGGGGGTGATGCAAGTGTTCCGGACATGGATGTGTGATGGTTTTGCAATCTTAGGAATATTAATATTCAAAAAAACACTGACTTGTGCACTTTAAGATGGTGAGGTGTTTTTTTTTTTTAAGATTTTATTTATTTATTTGACACAGAGAGAGAGAGATCACCGTAGGCAGAGAGGCAGGCAGAGAGAGAGGAGGAAGCAGGCTCCCTGCTGAGCAGAGAGCCGGATGCGGGCCTCGATCCCAGGACCCTGAGATCATGACCTGAGCCGAAAGCAGAGGCTTTAACCCACTGAGCCACCCAGGCGCTCGAGATGGTGAGTTTTATGGTATGTGTTACAATTCAGCCAAAAATGGGTACATAACTGGGGCGCCTGGGTGGCTCAGTTGGTTGAGAGTTTGACTCTTGGTTTAGGCTCAGGTCACGATCTCAGGGTCATGAGATGGGGCCCCGTGTGGGACTCTGCACTCAGCACAGGGTTTGCTTGGGTTTCTCCCTTTCCCTCCCCCTCCCCTGCGCATACTCTTTCTCTCAAATGAATAAATAAATAAAAACGTTTTGTTTAAATGCATAATGATGAATAAAATGCAGGCACAGAAACACGTCGAATGATTCCGTTTAAATGAAAAAAAAATTTTTTAAAGTAGTCTCTGTGCCCAGCATGGGGCTTGAATTCACAGCCCTGAGATCAGGAGTCCCACGCTCTGCTGACCGAGCTGCTGAGGTGCCCCTAACTGGAATATTTTAAATGAGCAGAATTCATCTATACTAAAAGAGGCGGTTGCCCTTGGAGGGGGAGCCTTTTGGGTGACAGAAATGTTCTGTGTTGACCTGGCAGTGGTTAAACAGGTGTTACAAGGAGTTCACCAAGATATGTGTGCTTTCTGCAAGTTTTAGCTCACATAAAAGAGAAGAACGTGTTGAAAGGGTGCCATGTCAGGGCCCCAGAGCACGTGTTACCTGGTCACTCCCTCTGTTTCTGCTCCCGTTGCTGCTCTACCCTGCCCCCAGCTCTGCCCTCACAGGCAGGTTCTTGCCCTTGATGGCCACGTTGGAAATGGGGGTGGAAGGCATCCCTTCATGGGGGTAACAAGAGGGTCTGCTTCCTGCTGGTGCAGATTTGGGGCAAGAAGTAATTGTTTACAGTCATCTTTTTAATTTATTTTTCAAGATTTTATGTATTCATTCATTTATTTGACAGAGAGAGAGGAGGTCAGAGAGCGCACAAGCAGGGGGAGCGGCAGAGGGAGAGGGAGAAGCAGGCTCCCCACTGCGCAGGAAGCCTGACCTAGGGCTCGATCCCAGGACCTTGGAATCATGACCTGAGCGGAAGGCAGACACTTAACTGACCGAGCCACACAGGCACCCCTGTTTGACTTCATCTTGGATGGAAATCCCTGGAAGTGCACTCAGCTGTGCAGAGCTGTGAGGTGATACATCTGTAAAGAAGGCCGTATTGGACAGGGGTCAAAACTGAGGCTGTGGCGCTCTGGGGTTGGGATAACACTTGAGTGGCCCCCAGGGCACTCTAGGTTCCTGTGATTGACCAGGCATTGGCTGTGGTGTGGTTGGCGTCTGAGAGAGCCCTCCAAGCTTCCCGGCCCCTCAGGTACACATACCTCCTTCCAGCTGCTGTGGAGGGGTTTTGCCGGTGTAAGTCAGTCAGCTGACAGAAAGTGGCAAGGCTCTCCAGGTGGGCTGACCTAATCATGGCCTTGGAAATCATGCCTGCCCTTGGAAAGCAGTTTTCTGCAGCTGGTGGCAGAAGAGAAGTCAGCTGTTCCGTGCACTGCTCCTGGTGATACAGGTGTCCCTAGGAGCCGAGAGCCGCTGACAGCTGGCAAGGAGTCAGGGACAGTCCTGTGGTTGTAGTGAACTGATTTCCACTGACATCTGAATGAGTTTGGGAACAGGTTTCCCAGCACTTCAGGTGCGACCTGAGCCTGGCTGACACCTCGTGTGAACCTGAACAGGGATTCCAGTCACACTGGGCTGGACTTCGGACCTTGAGAGGTGTGAGATGACAGACGTGCTGTTTTCCGTGGCTGTGTTCGTGGTGTGTTGTCCTGCAGTGACAGCCAAGAGTGGGCCTTCAGGGGCAGGGGAACGACCTTGGGAAAGGCAGAGTCCTGCCTACAGGTGGTTCCCGGGGGGCGGGGGTGGGCACCGCTCTGAGCAGGGGAGCTGGGCACAGCACCCCGGCAGCTGTAAGGGTGAAATAACCCCTGACTGAACGAGCTTTTCCACAGCGACGCACCAGTGGGACTGCGGTGCCGTGTAGATCACCAGCACCCCAGTGGCCTGCACTCCCCGCCAGTCTTATCTTCTCCCAGAAGGTCAACAGTGTCTCAGCTCTCCCACAGTGGATTGCTTTTGTCTGTCTTTTAACTTGACACGCACAGAATCTTGCAACGTGAACTCTTTGAGCCTAGTTTCTTCTGCTGAACATTACATCTGTGCAACTCATCTTTGCTTTTGTGTAGAGTTCTTCATTGCTATGTATTCTTTCCTGGTAGATGTACTCCTCAACCTGCCCATCCCCCTACGGGTTATTTTGGTGGATATGAATGCTGTGAACATTCCAGCTCTGGACTTGTGTAGGGGAGGCTTGGTGCCTTTGAGTGGATGGGGGGGGGTTAGTGCCCAAGTGGAGGTGTCCACCCTAGACTGGATCGAGCACAGTGTAACGCAGGTGAGGAGGGAGGGCATGGCCTGGGTATGGACAGGGGGATTGGTATATTGGGTGGGAGAAAATTGACGTTCTCATCTCATTTCTTCTGTCCTCTCTTTGAGATAAGCAAGGGCATCCGTGGGGAGGGAGGAGGGAGTGCTAGACATTTGAGGAGAAAGGACAAAGGAGGCTGATCTTTTAGGAGAATGAGGAAAGTATTGAGATTGCTCGTGGCTCTCAGGGCCCCATTAACCAAGGGGTTGTAAATGTAGAGAGAGCTCAGTTAGCATAGATGCAGACACAGAATGGGAAGCACGTGGAATTGAACCCAAGTTGGGGTTTTCCTATGATAGAGGAAGGGCAGGGGTAACCCCAAATAAACATAATACTGTAGAACATGTGATCTAAGCTGGGTACAGAGGGAAAGGAGGACAATGAAGAGGTGGCAAGATCGGTACATTTGTGTTTCTTTGGAAATATGTCTTAAAGAGTCCAAGCCACATCCCTCCCCATCTACCACCCGTACACTCTGTCCGCCCCACTCTGGAGTTGGGTGTTGTAGGTGGGGCCCCAGAGAAGCCTTCTCAGGTGGCTGAGATGCACACTGGGGTAAAGAGTGTGGGCAGAGGACACAGCCCTCTGTCTCTGGATGCGTTTTATCCCCCAGCTGCTCCAGCAGATTCCTGTCTGTTGACAAAGGGAAAAGATGATCCTGTTCTCCTCTATTTCAGATTCCAACCTAGGAACTTGTGACAAGAAGGTGACTCTGGAGCCTGAATTTCTGAGGATGGAAATCTGCCCAAGACCATGTCAGAAACACTCACAGTGATGGAGCCCCCTGCCTCTGAGTCTGGGGTATTCCCTGAACCCAGATTAGAGGGACTTTTGGGAAACCCAGAAGGGCAGAGCCTGCAGAGCTGCCCCCCTCAGGAGGGTGGTTTCAGGGGGGTGACAGTTACCCATTGGAAGATCCAAGCAGGAGAGGCAGCTCGGGTGGGCAGTAAATCAGGAGAAAGCCCAGTTCTGAGCTCAAACCTCCTCCTCCTCCAGAGGGAGCTTGTGGAAGGGGAAGCCCATCAGTGTGAGATTTGTGGCAAAAGCTTCACATTTAACTCGGACCTAGTTAGGCATCAGATTTCTCACGCTGGGGAGAAACCTTACAGATGTGAGCAGTGTGGGAAAAGCTTCAGCCAGAGCTCCCACCTTGTCGAGCATCAGAGAGTGCACACTGGAGAAAGACTCTATGTGTGCAACATGTGTGGAAAGGACTTCATTCACTATGCGGACCTCGCTGAGCACCAGAGAACACATACAGGAGGAAAACCATTCCGATGCATCCAGTGTGGGAGAGCCTTCCATCACAGCTCAGACCTGGTTCGGCACCAGCGAGTTCACACCCGGGAGAGGCCTTTCGAATGCAAGGAGTGTGGGAAGGGCTTCAGCCAGAGCTCCTTGCTTATTCGCCATCAGAGAATTCACACAGGAGAAAGACCTTATGAGTGTAATGAGTGTGGAAAGTCCTTCATTAGGAGCTCAAGCCTTATTCGACATTACCAGATCCACACAGAAGTGAAGCAGTATGAATGTAAGGAGTGTGGGAAGGCCTTCCGTCATCGCTCAGACCTCATCGAACATCAGAGAATCCACACTGGAGAGAGGCCCTTTGAATGTAACGAATGTGGGAAAGCCTTTATTCGGAGTTCAAAGCTTATTCAACATCAGAGGATCCATACCGGGGAAAGGCCTTATGTGTGCAATGAGTGTGGGAAGCGCTTCAGCCAGACATCGAACTTTACCCAGCACCAGAGAATTCACACTGGAGAGAAACTGTATGAATGTAACGAATGTGGGAAAGCTTTCTTTCTGAGTTCGTACCTTATTCGACACCAGAAAATCCACACTGGAGAGAGAGTATATGAATGTAAGGAATGTGGGAAAGCTTTTCTCCAGAAAGCCCATCTCACTGAACACCAGAAAATCCACACTGGGGATAGGCCCTTTGAATGTAAGGACTGTGGGAAAGCTTTCATTCAGAGCTCCAAGCTGCTTCTACATCAGATTATTCATACCGGTGAGAAGCCCTATGTGTGTAGTTACTGTGGGAAAGGCTTTATTCAGAGGTCAAACTTCCTTCAACACCAGAAAATTCATACTGAAGAGAAACTCTATGAATGTAATCAGTATGGGGAAGACTTCAACTCAACCCCAAACTTTAAAAACAATCAAGGTGTTCACCGAAAGGAACTTCCCTTGAGTAAGACCGCCATACACGTGGGTGAGAAGTCGGCAGGTCAGGGGGAACATACAGATAATTTATAAGATAATTACTCTCCAACTCAGTGAGTGATGTTTAGAAGGGAGCAGCATGAGTCCTGACTCATATGACTTGGGATGTGTCGGCACTTTCCAAAGTCCTCGACAGGGCTGCGTTCGGAGTGGGCCGTCACCGCCCCCTGTGCGGCGGCGCTGGGCTGCTGTCCTCTTCCAGCACGAGCGGGTGATTTCAGGGGAGCCGCGTGGCCAGACGACCGACTTTGAGCTGGCACAATGCTGGGGAGGGGCTAGGCCTCAAGCAAGCTTTCCAAATGTTATTGCACAATTACAGTTCGCCTGGGTTAAAAATCCTTTTTAAAGCAGAGCTATGTGTCTAATCTTAATACTTAAAAGAATATCACATGGTTAATTTTAATCTATCAAAAAGGCAAGTTGGAGAAAGACCTTCATTATTTCAAGCCACAGGTTGGTTCCCCATTGTCCTTAGGATAATTTCCAAGCTCCCAGTCTTGCTTTCTAAGGCCTTTTGCTTCCTGGAGTTTCATCTCCCACTCCTTAACCTCCTGCTACCGGGTTGGCATGGCAGCGACAGTAACTGCTTGACCTTCCCACTTAACCCACACTGTGCTCGCCTCCTGTTTGTCCTTGTCTGAATGCTCTCCACTCCACAGCTGGTTAGCTCCTCGTCGGGAGTCAAGACCCGTCTCAGGCGTCATGTCCGGCTCAGCCAGCTGCCCCTCTGCTCGTGTTGCTAGCGAGCGCTCCTCTGTACTGCACCTACCTTGGTATTATCAAAATCGTGTTTTTATCTACTATCTCTTTCATTATCACGCTACTGATTCCTTAAGGACCTGGTCACAGTTGACTGATTTGTGTCCCTGGCACCTAGTGCAAGGCAATAAAGAGCACGCCCAAGTCTATGTGTGACTGGCTCTTCTCTTGCTTTGTACTGCTGTAGTATGAATTTTCGGATTTTGTTGTTTTGTAACAGTCTAATTTAGTGATCTACTGGAAATATCTTTTCTCTCAGCCCTGTTGATGTCTTCTGCTTCTACGTAACTCAGAAGTTGCAAGCAGTAGCTAGTGGAAGACTAGCACACCTCATATTTATGCCTCTAGAGCTCACCCACTCACCCATGACCGCCTGCTTGCTCTGGGACAGTGCTGTCTTCACCTGGCTGCCTGTGTATCTTTCTGATCCCCTAACGGGCACACAGTCCCAGTGCACTGCTCAAGGTTTTCTCTCTCAGCAGTTATATGGTTGACCTCATCTGGTCACTTTCCCTGCTTTCTGGCTCATTTTGTCATTTATCTGAAAACGTATTGCTCTAGAAGGACCAGGGCTGAGCACTTAGGAAACAGATGAAATTGTTGATTCCGATGGGAAAGACAAAGATCACTGCACAGAGTTAAGTGCTGAAGTAGAAGTCCCACTTTGTGTAGGAACATCGGTTAGGAGGGGACTGATCTGGTGTGGAGGATCTGGGCTGGCTTCACAGAAGAGTGACCCCAGAACTGAGGGAGTGAGCCATGGCAGCTAGAGATGAGGGTGACCTGGGCGGGGACATTGAAGATACAGGGAGGTGCAGTGGACTCCCCCGTGCGGAGCTGTAGTGCACGGTAGATGACGGTCTGGCCAACTTTTAGTTGCTGCCTCCAGTTTTCTTCTCTCTGGACATTAACCCAAACACCGCCAGCTTTGAAATGACATGAACCTTTGTTTGTTTGTTTCCTTGTTCGTTTGTTTGTTTTTGCCTGTAAGGGCATATTCTGAGTTCTTAAATTCCAGCAACACAGAAGACTTCAGGGGGTAAGTGAAAAAGGACAGGCGGTATACATCTGGAAAACTCCATCACGAGAGATGTTTCAAAGGGGACAAGAGATGCATTACCAGGCCGTTTCAATCAACCTTGGTGACGTCTAGTTTCCATACTGTAAAACACCTCTTTAAAGTGTACAGAGTTTTGAGAAACCATATACCTGTGTAACCACCATTAGAATAAGGAAATATAACATTCTTGTCACCCAAACATGTTCCCTTTCGCCCTTTCCCAGTTAATCCCACCCTAGTCCCAAGTACCTGCTTTGGGTCAGTGTAGATTAGCTTTGCTTGTAGGGCTTCACATAAACGGACCCATATGGTATGTAATTCTCTGTGTCTTGACTTCTTTTGCTTTGGCATGTTTTAAAGACGCAAGCAAGTACTTATGTGTTTGGGTCTCTCTGCTGAGTAGTGTTCCGTTGTACGGACAGACCTTTGTTATTCATCCATCTGTGGATAGAAATTTGGGTTTCCAGACTTGGCTTTTATGAATAAAACTGCTATGAGCATTTGTGTAAAAGTATTTATTTGGACACGCCTTTTTATTTCACTTGGGTTAATGCACAGGAACATAATTTCTGGGTTATAAGTGTGTTTTTAACTGCCTAAGAAATTGCCAAAAATTCTCCATAGTGGTCACACTATTTTATTTATTTATTTATTAACATATGTTGTGTTATTCGTTTCAGGGGTACAGGTCTGTGAATCATCAGTCTTACACAAATCACAGCACTCACCATAGCACATACCCTCCCCAATGTCCATCCTCCAGCCAGTCCATCCTTCCCACCACACTCCCCCCCAGCACCCCTTGGTTTGTTGCCTGAGATTAAGAGTCTCTTATGGGGGCGCCTGGGTAGCTCAGTCGTTAAGCGTCTGCCTTCGACTCAGGTCATGATCCCAGAGTCCTGGGATCGAGCCCCACATTGGGCTTCCTGCTCTGCTGGAAGCCTGCTTCTCCCTCTCTTACTCCCCCTGCTGTGTTCCCTCTCTCGCTGTGTCTCTCTTTGTCAAATAAGTAAATAAAATCTTTAAAAAAAAAAGTCTCTTATGCTTCGTCTCCCTCTCTGGTTTCATCTTGTCTCATTTTTCCTCCCCCTATGATCCTCTCTCTTGTTTCTCAAATTCCTCGTATCAGTGAGATAATATGGTAATTGTCTCTTTTATTGACTTATTTGCTTAGCATAATACCCTCTAGTTCCATCCATGTTGTTACAAATGGCAAGACTTGGGGGGTTTTTGATGGCTGCATAATATTCCATTGTAGATATATATCACATTTTCTTCATCCATTCATGTGTTGATGGACATCTGGTCTCTTTCCATAGTTTGGCTATTGTGAACATTGCTGCTGTGAACATTGGGGTGCACGTGCTCCTTCGGATCACTGCATTTGTATCTTTGGGGTAGATACCCAGTGGGTGGTTTCACCATTTTACACTCCTCCCACAGTATGTATTTTCCTGTTGCTTCACATCCTTTGCCAAAGCTTGATATCGTAACTTGTCTGAGATGTGATCCGCCCTAGGTAGGTGCGATGTGTCTCTGTGTGTTTCTGATTTCTATTTGCTCAGTGGTGGTGGTGAGCACCTTTTCATGTGCATATTGTCATTTTGCCTCATCTTTTGTGATGTGTCTTTACATCTTTTGCCCATTTTTAAATTGGGTAATTGCCTTTTTTTTTTTAAGATTTTATTTATTTGATGGAGAGCTCAAGCAGGGGGAGAGGCAGGCAGAGGGAGAGGGAGAAGAAGGCTTCCTGCCGGAGCTGGGAACCCGATGTGGGACTGGATCCCAGGACCCCGGGACCATGACCTGACCCAGAGGCAGACAGACATGTAACCGACTGAGCCACCCAGGTGCCCATTGGTGGTTTATTTTCCTATTACTGCCTTGTAAGAGTCTTTTCTATTTCATAGATGAAAGTCTCTTTCCAGATATGTGTTCATAATAAATACTTCTAGTCTTTGGCTTACCTTTTCATTTTCTTTGGTGGGGGGGGGCGGAGAGACAGTGGGAGAGGGAGAGAATCTCTTCATTTTCTTAGTGGTATCTTTTGAAGATCACATTTAAAAACATTTTTCAGGGCGCCTGGGTGGCTCAGTGGGTTAAAGCCTCTGCTTTCGGCTCAGGTCATGATCTCAGAGTCCTGGGATCGAGGCCCGCATTGGGCTCTCTGCTCAGCGGGGAGCCTGCTTCCTCCTTTCTCTCTGCCTGCCTCTCTGCCTACTTGTGATCTCTCTGTGTGTCAAATAAATAAATAAAATCTTTAAAAAATTTTTTTTCACTAAGTCCACAGAAATGTTTATAGTTTATGCTTCTTGAGTTCTGTCTAGGTTTTAAAAAAGCTGTTTTCCAGTTATTGGTAGTGTGTAAAAATACGTTTGACTTTGGCTTGTTGACCTTGTATCTTGCAACCTAGATGGATTCAGTTATTACTTCCACTAATGTTTAGAATTTCTAGGTTTTTTTTTTTTAAGATTTATTTAGAGAATGTAAGTGGGGGGAGAGGCAGAGGGAGAGAGAGAGACAATCTTTTTTTTTAATAGATTTTATTTGTGAGAGAGAGAGCTCGAGCAGGGGGGAGGAGCAGAGGGATAGGGAGAAGCAGACTCCCTGCTGAGCAGGGAGCCATACACGGCTTGATCCCAGGATCCTGGGACCATATCCTGAGCCATAGGCAGACACTTAACCAACTGAACCCCCCAGGGGCTCCTGAGGAGAGAATCTTAAGCAGACTCCCCACTGAGTGAGGAGTCTGATGCAGGGCTCCATCCCACGACCCTGAAGTCATGATCTGAGCCAAAATCAAGAGTTGGACGCTTAACAACTGAGTCCCTCAGGGGTCCCTGTATTTCTAGATTCTTTAGCATTTCCTAGGCAGATAAAGAATTTTACTTCCTTTCTAATTTATAGAATTGGTCTACCCATATCCATCTTCTTTTTTTTAATTAAGATTTTATTTATTTATTTGACAGAGAGAGATTACAAGTAGGCAGAGAGAGAGGAGGAAGCAGGCTCCCTGCTGAGCAGGGAGCCCGATGCGGGNTGAGCCGAAGGCAGAGGCTTTAACCCACTGAGCCACCCAGGCGCCCCATATCCATCTTCTGAAGTTGTTTGTGTAATAATGATATTTCTTCTTTAAATGATTACTAAGTTTCACTGGTGAAACCCTGGGCATTTCTTTGTTAGAAAATTACAAATGCAATTTTTTAAAAAGATTTTATTTATTTATTTGACACAGAGAGATCATAAGTAGGCAGAGAGGCAGGCAGAGGGAGAGGGGAAAGCAGCTCCCCACTGAGCAGGGAGCCCGATGCAGGGCTCGATCCCAGGACCCTGAGATCATGACCCGAGCTGAAGGCAGAGGCTTTAACCCACTGAGTCACCCAGGTGCCCCAAATTCAATTTTTATAATGGATAACACTTCAGATTTTTCCATTCTTGTGCCAGTTTTGGTAATTTTGGTAACATGCTAATCTTTCAAGGAATTACTTATTTTATCTAATAAGTTATTGGCATAAAGTTCAAAACATTCCATTTTTATATTTTATGCTATTTTACATTTTTTAAAAGATTTTATTTATTTATTTGACACAGAGAGAGAGCACAAGTAGGCAGAGAGGCAGGCAGAGAGAGAGGAGGAAGCAGGCTCCCTGCCGAGCGGAGAGTCTGACGCGGGGCTTGATCCCAGGACACTGAGATCATGACCCGAGCTGAAAGCAGAGGCTTAACCCACTGAGCTACCCAGGACCCCCTAATTTCTGTTTTAATTAGTTATATTTTAAATGAGTTTCCCTCTTCCTGGCATTGGTTATCTGTGTCTTCCTTCTGTTCTTTGGTCAATCTAGCCAGAGGTTTACCAATGCAATTGCTGCTTTTAAAGAAGTAGCTTTCAAGTTCCTTGATTTTTCTCTATTTGTCCATTTTCTTTTTTTCTTTTTTAAATGTTTAAAAAAGACTTTATCTATTTGACAGAGAGAAACACAGCGAAAGAGGGAACACAAGCAGGGGGAGTAGGAGAGGGAGAAGCAGACTCCCACTGAACAGGGAGCCCAATGTGGGACTTGATCCCAGGACCCTGGAAGCATGACCTGAGCCAAAGGCAATTGCTTAATGACTGAGCCACCCAGGTGCCCCCCCCTTTTAAAGATTTTATTTATTTATTTGACAGAGAGAGACAGAGGGAGAGGGAACACAAGCAGGGTAGTGGGAGAGGGAGAAGCAGGCTTCCTGCCGAGCAGGGAGCCCGATGTGGGACTTGATCTAAGGACCCTGGGATCATGACCTGAGGCAAAGGCAGGTGCTTCACCGACTGAGCCACCCAGGCACCCTTATTTGTCCATTTTCTATTTAATTGAATCAGAATCATTTCTTTCCTTCCACTTTGAACTAATTTCCCCTTTCCTTTTCTAGCTTATTCAAGTGGAAGCTTGTATCATTAGTTTTAGGGCGTTTTTCTTTTCTCATATAAATACTTAAGAGCTAACATTTTTCCTTGTGGTCGTGCATTAGCTGAATTCCATACATTTTGATATGTTGTTTTCATAATCATTCAGGAAAAGTTACTTTCTGATCTTTCTCTCTTTTTTTCTTTTCTTTCTTTCTTTCTTCCTTCCTTCCTTTCTTTCTCTCTCTCTCTCTCTCTTTCTTTCCTTCTTCCTAAGAGAGAGAGCATGTGGTGGTGGTGGGCGGGGGAGGGACAGAGGGACAGAGGGAAAGAGAATCTTAGGCCCCAGACCCAGCACAGAGCTCATTGTGGGGTTTGAGCTCATTACCCTGAGATCATGATCTGAGCTGAAACCAAGAGTCAGACCCTTAACCGACTGAGCCACCCAGGTGCCCCTGACAAGGTGTTTTCTGATTTCTTGTGATTTTTTCTTTGACTATGACTTATGTAGAAATCTGTTCGTTTTTCAAATATATTTTTATTACTGATTTCTCATTTAATTCCATTATGCAATCAGACAACATACTCTGTATAGTAAAATTTTTAAAGTCAGGGCTTGTTTTATGGCCCAAGTGGTGGCTTATCTTGGTGAATGTTCCACGTGCCGTTGGAAAGCATTTGCCTTATGCCACTGTTTGGGTGGGGGTATTCTACACGTGGCACTTAGGTCACGTGACGGATGGGCTTGTTCGAGTTTCCTCTATCGTTCCTGATTCTCTTTCTACTTTTCTGTCACTGGGAAAGCAGTATTGATCTAACTAATTGTAACTGTAGATTTCTGTTTTTCTCCCTTAACGTCGTCAACTTTTATGTGTCTTGCAGCTCTGGTTTTGGGTACATAAACATTTAAAATTGCTGGGGTTTTTTTCTGACCCTATGTTTATCTCTGGTATTTTTTTTAAACCCGAAATTCCCTGTGTCTGGTATGTAATGCGTCTGTCTTGGGGTTAGGATTAGTGCTTCCAGGGTAGACTTGTTCTTTCTCTTTTAACCTATGTATGTTAGCATATTTAAAGTGTACTTCAACGTAGTCTGAACTTAGTCTGTTTGCTTTCAGTATTGATATGGCTGATTTTATTTATTTTAAAAAATATTTTATTTATTTGACAGAGAGCGTGAGAGCACAAGCAGAGGGAGCTGCGGAGGCAGAGGGAAAAGGAGGCTCCGCACTGAGCAGAGAGGCTGGCGTAGGGCTTGATCCCAGGGCCCTGAGATCGTGACCTGACCCGAAGGCTGAGGCTTACCCCACGGAGCCCCCCACGTGCCCCGGATAGCTGATTTAAAGATTTTATTTATTTATTTATTTATTTTACAGAGAGAGAGAGAGAGATCACAAGTAGGCAGAGAGGCAGGCAGAGACAGAGGAGGAAGCAGTTTCCCCGCTGAGCAGGGAGCCCGATGCGGGCCTCGATCACAGGACCCTGAGATCATGACCTGAGCCGAAAGCAGAGGCTTTAACCCACTGAGCCACTCAGGCGCCCGGATAGCTGATTTAAAACTTGCATCCTGCTGTTCGCTGTTGGTCAGCTGTGCTTTGTCCCTATTTTCCTAACTTCTTCTGGGTTGGGTAGTTTCTGATACTTCATTTTATCTCCCCTATTTACCTATTTGCTGTACCTATTTGTTTAGTTTATTGCTTTCCATTTTATAGCGTGCATGGGCCCTCGTCCCCTTCCACGCGTGACGGAAGGAATATACGGTACTCTTTCATGTGCCCTGCCCTCCTTTGTGGGCCCTTTGTTGTGCGTTTTACTGTTAGATATGTTCTGACGGCCATACCATAATTACTTTTACTTTACACAGTAATCTTCTTTTACTCTAAAGATTTTATTTCACTTGAGAGAGTGTGTGTGTGCTCACGTAAGTGGGGGGAGGGGCAGACGGAGACGCAGGCTCCCTGCTGAGCAGGGATCTGGACATAAGGCTCCAACCCAGGACCCCTGAGCCAACGGCAGACGCCCAAACAACTGAGCCACCCAGGCATCCCAAACAGTTACATTTTAATGAAAAAAAAATTTTTTAAAAGATTTTATTTATTTGACAGAGAGAGACACAGCGAGAGAGGGAACACCAGCAGGGGGAGAGGGAGAGGGAGGAGCAGGCTTCCCGCTGAGCAGGGAGCCGGATGCGGGACTCGATCTTACGACCCTGGGATCATGTCCTGAGCTAAACGCAGATGCTTAACAACTGGGCCACCCAGGCGCCCCCATTTTAATGAAATTTTAACATTAGAAGAAAAGGCTTTTACATGGACTCACCCATTTACTATTTCTGGCCCAAACTTACATTTGTTTCCTGCAACCTGAATAATGTGCTTTATCATTTATTTTATTGCAAGCTCTGGTCTGCTGAAAATATCTGTATTTTGCCTTCAGTTTTGAAGGATATTTTTGCTGATATAAAGTTTTAGGGTGATGGGTTTTTTCTTTACCTTGAAAATGTTCTTCCATTGTCTTATTCTGATGAACATTTGCACTCATCTCTGCCTTTGTTTCTTGTTCATTTCTTTTTTTCCTCGAGGTGCTTCTAAGATTTTATCAAATGGCTTTCAGCCATTTGGTTACGATGTGCATTGGTATGCTTTTGTTTTCATCCCAACTGGGGCTTATTGGCTTTGTATTTGTTTATTGGTTTGGGATTTATTATTTTCATCAAATTTGGAATATTTTCCATTTTGGCTGTCTTTTTTTTTAAGATTTAATTTTTAAGTAATCTGTACCCCCAATGTGGTGCTCGAACTTACAGCCCCGAGATCAAGCTCCGTCCGCTCCTGCTCCTCCAACGGAGCCCACCGGGCGCCCCTCCATTACAGTTTCTGAATGGTGGTGGGTGGCGCCGGGTGGTACAGGGGCTGAGTCTTGCCCTGCCTTGGGGTGTGGGGAGTGCCCTGGTGTGTAGCGTGTGGTGGACACTGTCGACTAAGTTGCTGGGGCAGTAGCAGGAGAGGGAGCCTGGGTGGAGCACAGTCCCAGGTGAGGCAAGAGGGCTCAGGGCTGGGTGTCTGCAGACCCCAGGGGCATAGGGACATCTGATCAGGGCTTGGGCTAAGAGGTCTCCCACTGCACTGGACTGCTGGGACCCCAGTTTCTCCCCATGCCCCCGTCCCCTCACCAAGGGAATGAGTCAAAGCCACGTGCCCGAGCACATGCCCTCCTGGATAAGGTCTTCCCGTCCATGAACCAGGTCCACTGGACTTCCTGGGTGGGGTCTGCACACCCTCCTAGCCTTTCGTGGGACGGTGCTATCCTCCCTAGGTCATCCCTCTTGGGGTGTCCACTCCCACTTGGTCTTTAGGACGGCTTTGGGCTAGGCCTCCTCAGCTCCCCAACCTTTGACAAGTACCAGGATAGCCGCAGTTGTGCTCTATGCAGAGGGAGCAGGGGGAGGCCCAGGAGCAACAAGATCCGCCCTGGGTATGGTTCAGAATCACCTGGAGATTTTAACAGCCCCTGGGGTAGCCCTACTGGAGCACAGACTGATTTCACTAGTTCAGGCATTCTCCACAGTCATGTTTTTATTCTTAAACTTTTTGAGCTAATTACAGATTTATATCCTTGTGTAAGGTGTAATACAGAGAGTTTCTGTGTTCTGTTTACCCCACCTACGGCAATGGCCGCACCCTGAAGACTGCAGTACAACATTACACCCCGGAGATTGACATTGATTTCAAGATACAGACGATGTGCTTACCAGGTCTCTCACTACCCTTTCACAGCCATACGCACTTCCCTTCTGCCTAAAACCCCTCCTTCTCAGCCAGCAACCATTAACGCTTTCTCTGCTTCTGTAATTTTTCCTATCAACAATGTTGTATAAATGGATGGACTCAATCTGTGGAGGCCAGACCTCCAGCTTCCAAGGGTATAAAATCTGGCGAGAGGTACTAGCATCAACACAGACATACAGACCATTGGAAGACAGGAAAGCCCAGAAATAAACTGTTTTATATATAGTCCAATGATTTTTACCAGTGGTGCCGAGAACATTCGGTGGGGAAAGGACAGTCTTTTCAACAAATGGTGCTGGAAGGACTGGACATCCACGTTTGAAAGAAGGGACGCTGGGTGCTCCTCTAACACCACATATAAAAACTAACTGCAAGGGAATCAAACACTAAACTTAATAGCTAAAGCCATAAAACTCCTGGGAGAAAACGTAGGCGAGAACCTTCCTGACGCTGGATCTGGTGATGATTTCTTGGATATGACGTCAAATGTACAGGCAACAAAAGCAGAAACAGATCTAAGTCACTTCATCAAAACTCAAAACTCGTGCATCAAGGGCACTGTCAACAGATAAAAAGCAAAACCCACGGGGTGCCCGGGGGGCTCAGCCGGTGAAGCCTCTGCCTCCGGCTCAGGTCATGACCCCGGGGTCCTGGGATCGAGCCCCGCATCGGGCTCCCTGCTCGGCGGGGAGCCTGCTCCTCCCTCTCCCTCTGCCTGCCGCTCCCCTTCTTGTGCTTTCTCCCTCTCTGCCAAATAAATAAACAAAATTTAAAAGAAAAAGGCAACCGACAGAATGGGAGAAGAGACTTGCAAATCACTTATCTAATAAAAGACTAATACCCAGAATATATGAAAGACTCCTAAAAACACCAACAGCAACACTGAATTTGAAGATGGGCAAAGGACTTCAATCAACCTCTCTCCAAATCAGGTATCTGAACGGCCAATAAGCACATAAGAGGCCTGGTGTCATTAATCACTAGGGAAATGCATCTGCAAATCACGGAGAGATACACCTGTTGGGATGGCTGCCATGGAAATTAAGTAACAAGTGCTCGTGAGGATGTTGTGTGCTGTTGGTGGGAATGTGAAGTGGCCAGCCCTGTTGGCAAGCAGTACACTGGTCCCAGCAAGTTAAAAAGACTTACCATTGGACCCGGCAATTCCACCTGTGGGTAAATACTCAAAGGAAGTGAACGCAGGGTCTCGCAGAGACACCTGCACACGCGTCCATACCAGCAGCATCCACCATAGCCAAAGGGTGGAAGCAACCCAGGCGTCCGTCAAGGGATGGATGGATAAGCAGGATGAGGTTCATCCCTACAGTGGGATATCACTCAAAGGAAGAAAGTCCTGGGGCGCCTGGGCGGCTCAGTGGGTGAAAGCCTCTGCCTTCGGCTCAGGTCATGATCTCAGGGTCCTGGGATCGAGGCCCGCATCGGGCTCTCTGCTCGGCGGGGAGCCTGCTTCCCCCTCTCTCTCTGCCTGCCTCTCTGCCTCCTTGTGATCTCTCTCTCTGTGTCAAATAAGTAAAATCTTAAAATAAGAAGAGAGAAGAAAGCCCTGTGGGTGCTGCCACCTGAGGGCACCGTGAGGACTTGGGCGAGCGAGCCTGTCCGCAGGAGACCAGGACGGCCCGAGTGCACCTGACACGGGGCATTGAGTTACGCGCACCGGAGCGGGGACGGTGCAGGCCGGGAGCGGAGGGCGGGCCTAACGGGCCCCGAGCTCGGCCCGTGCGGATCAGCGCTGGGCAACGCCTCCCGTGCTGACCGGCGGGACACGGACGGACCGGAGGGGACCGAGACTCGGGCTCGTGCGCACCCGCGCGGAGCGCACGCCCATCAGCGCCCGGGCCGTTAGCCGCGGGGACCGGCACGAGCGCCGAGGCCTGTGCGCGGCAGCCGGACGCAGGGGATCGAGCCTCCAGGGCCCGGCCAGTGGGGAGCGCGCACCCGCGGGCGGCCACGCCGTCGGACCGGGCGGCCAGGGAGCCCCGGGGCTCCGGAGGGGCGGCC
>LNAC01000541.1:506698-518496 GCA_002007465.1 Ailurus styani
AGGGGCCGCGTGGTGCATGCGCGCGGGTGCTCGCGGGGCCCTCCCCGGAGCAGGGGGCGCGACCCCGGCCTCTGACGGCGGCGGCTCGGTGCTTCCGGGCCAGGGCTGGGCGGGGTCGGCCGGTGCCCGCCTCCCAGGGGCGCGGCCGGTCGGGGAGTCCCTCTGGCTCGCGCCTTTAACCCGCTGTGGTCGTCGGGGTGCGGGCCGCCCGCCTCCTGCCGGGTGCATCCGGACGTCGCTGGGACTGGAGAGGGGCGCCGCCTTAGGGTCCCCCCGTGCTTCACGCTCACTCTTGGGCGCCTTTTTAAAGATGTCTTTATGGGGGGGGGGCCCAGGTGGGGCTGCATCTCACAACTCTGAGATCGTGACCTGAGCCGAAATCCAGAGTCCACGGCCGGACCAGCTGAGCCCCCGGGGCCCGCCGGGCCGTCTTCTCAGGAAGGACATCCTCCACCTGGGCCCTTGACACTGACCTCCAGAGCGGCGTCTTTACCAGCCCACGGTCCTGTGCCCGGAACCCATACTCTGCTGCAGCCCCAGCCCCGGCCGGGGTGTCTGCAGCCTCACCAGCACATCCAAGTGCAAACCCCCTTCCTCTCCACTGTCCAGTCTCCCAGGACTGCACCCTGGTGACCCTATGCCCACAGAGAGGTCTTTGTGTTCCCTGTTTCCCTCCCACCTGGCCTTGGTCTCTTCGACTCCTGACCCCCATTCGCCTCCTGGCCTGTGCCCCACAGAGTGGCCGGCCTCAACCCTCACACAAGCTTGGTCTTGTGTGGGTGGTGCTGGCCTTGCCCCAGGATAAACCCCAGTACCCCGCCCACACACCAAGGGCCAGCACAAGGAGTCTGACCTTGTCCCCAGGACAGGGGTGGACCACAGAGGGGTTGTAAAGTCCTGCCCACTGGTTTTCAAAAAGTTATATGTGCGCGATGCATTAATCGTGGTTCTGGATTAGGCGTAGTGGGACTGATTCTCTGCAACTTAGGCAGAGATGGAATGTGCCGGAAGGAGATTTGGGCTTGGAAAGAGGCAGGAGAGGGAGGGAGTGGAGGACACAGGCCAGGCCCCGGAGGAGTCTGAGCAGGATGTCCCCTCTGCCCCTCGACTCTGCAGGGCCGGCTGTCAGTCCGGGGAGAAGCCGTCCACACTCAGGCCACACGCACACTGTCAGGGGAAGGAGGGACGGATGTCTGTCCCCAGGCTCCTGTTTCAGTTTCTGTAGTGGGCAGAGGGTTTCCACTGAATTCTTCAGAACTGCCCCCGAGCGACCAGGTGGGAGTCCTGAGCCCCCAGCTGGCCCGCCCCCTTCCCTAAGGCCAGCTGTTCCCGGCGGTGGAATGAGCTGGCGGCCGCTGCCCTGCTTCTCTCCGCTGCGAGGTGGGGGCTCAGGCGGGGCATTCGGGGTTAGCAGGTGGTGCGCAAACCCCTGAGCCAGTAGGAAGCTCCCCGCAAGAACCCGTCGGCGTGGCCGGTGGCCGGTAGGCTGCCGCATTCAGACCACGGGCACCCGGAGGGTGAGGATGCACCCGGGCCCCACCCTGCTGCCGTGGCTGCGTGACTCGTGAGCTCTGGGAACAAGTCTGTGTGCCCATTTGCTAACCCACCAGGTCGGCATCACACGGATAAAGCGTTCTCACTCTCCGGGTTTATTCTGAGACGTCCGCTCTCAGAGCGTCTGCCCGGTGTCGCGCCACCACCCACGGTCCCGGCGGCCTGTCCAGATCCTCAGCCAGAACACAGGGGTCGGCCTCAGGGGGGTTATTGGGCCGGACGGTGGCTGGTCGGCCTGCACGAGCGGGGCTCATGCTGTGGAGCCCGAGTGTCCCCAGCGTCCCTGCCACCGCTGCCACTCTGTGCTCTGGCCGTCACGGCAGCTCTGGGGGGCCGAGGAGACAGGACACTTGTGATGTCCACGCCGCGGTCCGGCGGCTCCTCTGCAGCGGCCCCTCTCCGGGGCCGGCACAGTGAGAGGCAGAGCTGGCCCCCCGCGCCGGCCACCCCCGACCCCGCTCGGCCCCCACGCGCCCTTCCCGGCCCGGCTTGTCCACGTTGTTCCCGTCCGGCTCCTGATGAACCAGGCCTTTCTCCGCTGCCCCGGGCCCCTCTTCCCGTCCACAGGGAGCGGATGGCCAGGTGCCCCCCGGAGGTTGCCGGCCCCGCTGCCCCGCAGGGTCCCCGACGGAGGAGCGGTCACGTGGCGGCGGTCGGGGTAAGGACACTTGTGATTGCGTTGGCTCTGTCGCTTAACCCACTCCTTTCTGCAGGTAACCCCTCCCCAGGCTCCAGGGGACACGACGTGGTCATCTTTGGGGGGCCCTGCTCTGCCTCGTGCGTCCTCAGGAGCCATCGTGTCACAGGAGGCCAGAGCGTGGCCGCAATCCTGAGAAGACCGTGAACGTGCAGCTGTCTGGCCAGATCCGGGGGGGGGGTGCCCTGGATCCTCCCGGTGATGGATGTTGAGAGGAAGGCGTTTGCTAGATTGTTCGTTCTGTGCGGGGCGGCCAGATGCCGGGTTGCTCTGCGCCAGGAAGGGCACTGCTCCCGCATGGCCCCTCTGGCCGGTTCTGCCGCCTGTCCAAGTTCAGGGTCGTCCACCTTTTGCCCTTACTCATTCGTTTTCGGCAAAGGCCGGACAGGCGAATTCAACAGAGACGTGATGGGAACCACTACGCCTTTCCTCAAACCTGTCCGTGTGGGTGTTCTTTCTTTTTTTCCAATTAAAGCTTTATTTTTTCAGAGCAGTTTTAGGTTCCCTTCAGCTGAGGGGAAGGTACAGGGATTTCCCGAACACCCCACCCCAGTGACCACCACGGCCACCGGACAGGGGCGCGGCTTACAGTCGATGCACCTGCGGGGCTCGTGGTCACAGGCACCCTCGCCCAGCACCTGGCCGACCGCAGGGCTCGCTCCGGGGGCGGGGCTTCCGTGGGTCTGGACAGACGCGGGCCGTGTGTGCCCCGGAGCCGCGCGGGGCGGTCTCCCCGCCCTCACGCTGTGCTCGGACCGTCCCCCGCCGCAGCCCCCGCAGCCGCTCTCTGTCGCCGCGGCTCTGCCTTTTCCAGGATGTCCGAGACCGGGAGCCACACGGTGCGGAGCCTTCGGACTGGCGGCTTTCACTGCGCGATGGGCGCTCGAGGTGCGGCCGCGTCTCTCCTTGGCTCGAGAGCTGCTTTCTGCGGAGCGCGGGGTAACGTTCCGCTGTGTGACGGACGCAGTCCGTGTGTCTGTCCGCCTACCGAAGGACGTCTCGGTTGTTTCCAGGTTTTGGTGACTCTGAATGAAGCTGTTACATCCATGCCCGGGTCTCGATGTGGATACGAGTTTTCCACTCTTCGGGGTAAACACCGAGGGCGGCGGTGGCTGGGTCCCGCGGCAAGAGCATGTGTGACTTTGTAAGAAATCTCCAAACTGTCCTCCCAAGTGGCCACACCGCTCTGCTCCCCCGCCAGCCAGGAGCGACCGTCCCCGCTGCTCCGCGTGCTCGCCGGCATCTGGTGTCGTCGGCGCTCGGGATTTTGGCCATTCCAGCAGGTGTGTCGTGGGATCTCGTGTCCCCGATGCCTTTCCCTGGTGACGTATGAGGTGGAGCATCTTTACATGCTTCTTCGCCATCTGTAGATCCTCTTCGATGAGGTGTCTGTGAAGGTCTCTGGCCCACCTTTTAACTGTACTGTCTGTCTCCTCACTGTTGAGCGTCAGGACTTCACGGCGTACACTGGACAGCATGCCTTTACCTGATGCGTCTTTTGCAGGCATTTTCTCCCGTCTGTGGTTTGCTTGTCTTCTCACTCTCTGACCGTGTTTCGCAGACCAGAAGCCCAGCCCGTCAGTTACTTCTCTCATGGACGGTGGCTTTGATGTCATATCTAAAAATCATCGCCACACCCACGGTCACCTAGGTTTTCTCCGGTGCCCTCTTCTAGGGGCTTCATAGTTTTGCATTTTACGTTTAGGTCTATGAATTATTTAAAAAATATTTATTTATTTGAGAGAGCGAGCATGTGCATGCACAGGTGGGGAGAGGGCCGGAAGGAGAGACTCTTCACGCAGACTCCCCACTGAGCACAGAGCCTGACACGGGGCTCCATCCCACGGCCCTGAGACGATGGCCTGAGCTGAAACCAAGAGTCGGGTGCTTAACTGACTGAGCCACCCAGATGCCCTGGTGATCCATTTTTTAAAAAGTATTTCATTTTTTAAAGTAATATCGGGGGGCGCCTGGGTGGCTCAGTGGATTAAAGCCTCTGCCTTCGGCTCAGGTCATGATCTCAGGGTCCTGGGATCGAGCCCCACATCGGGCTCTCTGCTCGGCAGGGAACCTGCTTCCTCCTCTCTGCCTGCCTCTCTGCCTTCTTGTGATCTCTCTCTCTCTTTCAAATAAATAAAAAAAAATCTTTAAAAAAAAAATAAAAAATAAAGTAATATCGGGCGCCTGGGTGGCTCAGTGGGTTAAAGCCTCTGCTTTCGGCTCAGGTCATGATCTCAGGGTCCTGGGATCGAGGCCCGCGTCGGGCTCTCTGCTCAGCGGGGAGCCTGCTTCCTCCTCTCTCTCTCTCTGCCTGCCTCTCTGCCTACTTGAGAAGACTGTCTTTGCTCCTTCGTAGAGATCCGGTGACTCTATTTATGTGGGTCCTTCTGGGCTTTGATGTTGCTGTTGATCTCGGCAGTCCATTTTGTTCGCTGTCTTGGTGGGTGTGGGAAAGTTCCGTGGGCTCCCACGTGGCTCTCCTTCTGCAATGACCCCGTTGGCCAAGGACCCAGCGTGAGTGTTCTGCCAGCGGCTAAGTGGATCTGTCTCGGCTCACCGAGGGCCCACGGACCGGGTCTAGGCTGGCGGACTCAAGCCCGGCGCCATCTTGGATCAACCTCCCTGCCATAAACAGAGGCCCATGGTGCTATTACAAATCCGCATTATCCGTATCCGTTGAGATCCTGTACCTCAGAGTCCTCTAAAAGTCTGTGTACTCCCCTTGCCCGCCGAGCACGTGAACCCTGCTCAGTGGCCACCGAGTCCTCCGAGGAAGGACTGGGGGAGGACCCAGTGTCGGGAGAGAGCGGTGACCTTGCTGGACCCTCCTTCAGGGGCAGCTGGCTTCCCCTCCGATCTGAGAGCTGGGAGTCGTTGACCTGGCGCTTGTCTGGGAGCCGTGAGGGACGGTGAGGGATGTCGGACTTCCGCTGGCCGCGCCTGGGGTGGTTCTGGGTTTACGGACCGAGCAGCACCTTCAGAGTGCCCGCCTGCCCCGCTCCCGGCTGGAAGGGCCCGACCCGCACTCCGGCTTGCGGCCCCTCACGACCGTCGACACCGTCCTCTCCTCTAGGATCTCCATCTCCCCTCCAAGAGTGAGCTCGCGTTCACTCGGGTGTCGTTCTTCTACCGGGGAAGGGAGACTTCTCCGAGCCTGTCCCGGGGCCCCCGTCAGGCGGAGGCTTTCCAGACTAACACCATTTCCTGAACAACAACAAACAAAAAACGATTTTTGGGAGCAGACTATTTGTGCCTGCCCGTCCCTGCTCCATCTGTTCTGACCCCTGACTCTGGTTCCCGGCCTCAGTGCCAGGAGGGGTGACGAGGGCCCCCGCTTCGGGGGAGGTCGTGACCTGGTTCAGGGAGACTGCTCTCGTCCTGGCGCAGAGCCCGCGGCGTGTCCGTGGCCGTGGCTGGGGCGGCGTGAGAACCGGTGGGCAGGAAAGAGGAAATCCCTTGTCCCTCGTCCTCCCTTGGACCCCCCCCCCGCCGTGCCCCCTGTTGGCAGAACACAACAGGAAGCTGGCTGGCTGAGCAGTGTGTGGTGCAGGCCCAGCATTCCAGAGCCCCCCAGAGAAGGACCTGCTCCGGCCCTCGGCGCGCGCCCCTCATGTGCCCCTCACGCGCCCGTCACACGCACGTGTCCTTCCATCCGTGCACCTCCGGCTGGTGTTCCTTCCACCCCGATTCCTTCATGTCCCACCCAGAACCTGGGTTTGCTGAAACTTAAATACTAAATGGTGAAGTTTACCAGTATCAGCAAGTCTTACGTAAAAAATGAGAGGGGCGCCTGGGGGACTCAGTCGTTAAGCGTCTGCCTTCGGCTCAGGTCATGATCCTGGGGTGCCGGCATCAAGCCCCACATCGGGCTCCCTGCTCGGCGGGCAGCCTGCTTCTCCCTCTCCACTCCCCCTGCTGGTGTTCCCTCTCTCACTGTGTCTGTCTCTGTCAAATAAATAAATAAAATCTTAAGAAAAAAGATTTTATTTATTTGAGAGAGAGCCCGACCCTCTAGCAGCGAGCGCGCAGAGCAGGGAGCACCTGCAGGGAGGCGGGGACCCAGCAGCACGGGAAAGGGGCACGACCACTAGACAGCACCCCCAAATCATCTCCTCACGACGGTGGGAGTCCGTGCAGAAAGTCGCCCCCTGTCTCGCCATCCGGCCCGGGCAGCGTGGAAACGTGACGGGCTCGCGCTTCTGCCGGTGACTCCAGGTGGCTTCGCACGCCAAGAGCTGTGGCCGCTGGTGCTCGGAGGCCGCTCTGGCCCCGGGGTCGCCTCCCCGGGCTCTCTCTTCTCCTGGAGGAGAGGAGAGTTGTTGTCCGGAGCTTGACGGGGGATCTGCCCGGCGTCGGTGGCCGGGCCGCTCCTGCGTCTCACGGGGGGACCTGCCACCAGCCCGTCGACTTTGTCCTCGGCCCGAGGTGGAGTTTCATTGCGCGTGGCCCTCAAAGATCTTGTCCACTGTATCCTTTACTTCTTGCCGTTTGAAAAAGTCGCGGCTTCCGCCCAGCCGGACCTTGAGTTTCCAGACTCGATGGCTTTTTCACTTTCCTGGCAATACAGCTGGCTGCATTCCGCGCCCAACTTCGTGAAGAACCTCGTGGGCTGCGGGAGGCGGCGCCGACCCGGCTGCACACGCGTTCTTGCCTCTTCGCCTGGGCTACAGGTTCGGCCTCCGGATGTCCTCCGACGGCTCCGCCTGCCCCCGCTGGCCCGGGGCGCCCCCCCGGCCTCCGCCTCGAGCCCAGGGCCCGGGCCCCTCCGGGGCGTCTGCGGCGCAGCCAGCCCTCTGCTACCCCTGTCTGAAGCGGTCGGGCCGGGCCAAGTCTCCGTAACGGGTTTCCTGCTGTAAGATGACAAAAGCTTAGGGTCGCCTGGGTGGCGCGGTCCTGGGTCGGCTCAGGTTGCGGTCTCGGGGTCGTGGGATCGAGGCCGGCGCTGGGCTCTGCGCTCTGTGGGGAGCCTGCTGGAGGCTCCCTCTGCCCCTCAAAATAGATAAACAAGTCTTCAACAAAAATACGAAAAGCTTATTTCCCACCCAGGCCCTGCTGTGGGGCCCGGGTCCACAGACGAGCCCACAACGCACAGCTGTGGTCCCGACCGTTCACGTCAGCGTGCTTTATCATTTCCTTTGTGTTTTCTCTGACACCTGGGTTATTATAAATTGTATTTCAGGGTTTCTGGATATATGGGTATCTCTAATTTTTTATTTGATTGTAAGCTTAATTCAGCTATGTTAAAAATTATATATATTTTTAATGATTTCAACTATGTAATGTCTGTGAAAATGTGCTTTACAGCTCAGGTTCTAGTCAGTTTTGGTCACTCCTCCACGTGCGGTGGAGAGAACGTGCGTCCCGCGGCGAGGGGTTCGGTGCTCTGAGCCTGTCAGCCGGGCAAGTCGGCCAGCCACGCCGTGGACATGGGTGTCCTCACTGGCTTCTGGGGCTGTTTGTTCCGACAAGATTCATCAGTTTCTCTTCTGAGTGTTGATGTATTTTGGGGTCCGGCCCCCGGATGCCGCTGGTGTGCTGTCCCGGCAGGCAGTTCCCTTTGCTCGGGGCGCTTGTCTTCAGCCCCAGAGATGCTCCCTGCTTCAGAGTTCCCTTGCCATAAGCCGTCGGGTGTAACTTTGCACTTCCTGCTGCCACCTAACAAGTGGGCCCGTGCTTAGCAACTGAAGACGGCACGCTCCCCATCTCGGGTCCCTGCAGGGGTGATCTGGACGCTGGCCGGGCCGTGGTCTCATCTGGAGGCTCGCGTGGGACACACACCCAGGCTCTCTCAGGTTGTTGGTGGGTTTGTCTCCTGTGGTGGCGGGCCTGGGTCCTGGCTCCTCATTGGCCACCAGCTGCAGGTGCCCTTCGGTCTCACGGACGGCCCGCGGCTCCCCAGCGTGGCCCCAGCTGCTGCCAGGGGAATCCTATAGGGTGTGATGTCAGCACAGGACATGGCCCTGCTGTTGCCGTGCTGTAGCCGCTAGAAGTAAGTCACCGGCGTCGCAGGGCACGCTCCGCCGAGCTCCGCCTCACGCTGTGTCTGCCACGATGTTTCTACACTAATCTTTTCGTGGCACCTGCCCTGGAGTTTCCATGCTTACTGTGACTGCCCACTGTCCTGACATGGCATGGGCCTCCGCACTTGGCACCAGCCCGCCCTCCTCCGATGTACGTGCTCTTATTCTGCGGGTGAGTGTATGCTCACCTGTTTGTGGCGATCTCTGTTGAGCCACACCCCTGCCCACACCTGCCCACCGGGCTCGGCCGCTCTCTCCTGCTGGCAGCGTGCCCTCTGTTGTTCCTCCGGTGAGGCCGGCTCCACAGGCCCCTCTAGGTTCCGTTTGCCCGAAGGTGTGTTTATTTCGCTTTAAGTTTTTTTTTTTAAGATTTTATTTATTTGAGAGAGAGAGCATGAGAGCGCACACAGCTGGGGAAGAGGCAGAGGGACGGGCAGAGGGAGAAGCAGGCTCTCTGCGGAGCAGGGAGCCCGATGCGGGGCTCGATCCCAGGACCCTGAGATCATGACCTGAGTCGAAGGCAGAGGCTTTAACCCACTGAGCCACCCAGGCTCCCCTTAATTTTATTTTTTTTACCCCTTTGAAGGTAATATATCTTTTGTCCTCTCATTTATTTTCTTAAGGATTTATTTATTTACTTTAGAGAGAGAGAATGCGCACACGCGAGTGGGGGGAGGGGCCGAGGGAGAATCTCAAGCAGGTCCTGCTGAGCCTGGAGCCCAGCGTGAGGCTGGATCCCACGACCCTGAGATCGCGACCTGAGCCGAAACCAGGACCCGGACATTCCACCAACGGAGCCACCTGGGCGCCCCTTCCTTTAGCTGACTTTTCCCGCTGTGCTGAGATTTTAGCCACTTGGCTGCAGTGTGCTTTGCTGTGTGCGTGTTTTCCTGCTTGTTTTCATCCTCACCCACTTGGAATTTATCATCTATGTCAACGCTGTGACCTGCCGCCTGTTAGTTTTGAAACGTTTTCCTTAAATGTTGCTGCCTCCTCCCTGTCCTTTCCGTTTGCCGCTCGACCTTTCCTCCCGGCTCCGCACCCCGACGCCCAGTGTTCCTTTGTGTCCTGCTCCAGCTCGGTGGTTCCGTGTGCGGCCGTGTCTGTGACACTGTGAGGTTTAACCGTCCGACTCTCGTGTTTTTACCTTCTCGAACTTGCCTTTGGTTCTTTATTATTGTTTCCGTCCTCTGCCCAGTCTTTTTAGCCTGTCTTGTGATCCCCTGAGCACGTCCCTTGACGTCCACGTCCGAGAGCTACTTGTCCGCTCTGGCTGGATCTACTTCTCTGGTTGGCCATCTTCCTCGTTTTTCGGTCGTACTGTGTTTCTGCACTTGCCCGATTATCTTGGGGGTGCTGTGCGCTGCAGATTAAGCATGTTGGAGGGGCGCCTGGGTGGCTCTGTGGGTTAAGCATGTGACTCCTGACTTCGGTCCAGCTCGTGATCTCCAGGTCCTGAGATCGAGCCCCGCGTTGGGCTCTGTGCTGAGTGCGGAGTCTGCTTGGGACCCTCTCTCTTCCTCTCCCTCTGCCCAGCCCTGACTCGTGTGCACACGGTCTCTCGTTCTGGACGATGTTCTTCTCCAGAGGTTTATTTCGTTTCTGGTGGCATCACGGTGAGGGGCAGCTCCAGATCGCCTGGACCCCATCAAGGATTCAGTGACTTGCACCTGGGCCTTCTGTTCCCACGAAGGTTCTTCGTTTCCCAAAGAATGGAGTTCTTCAGGATTTCTACCCAAGGGGGCTGCCAGATAAGACACAGGGCACTCGTTTAAACTGGAATTTCAGATAAACCACGAATCCTTGTGTGTGTGTGTGTGTGTGCGCGCACGCGTGCGCATCTCCAAAATGGCGTTTTGTATTTTTATTAGCTCAGCGTGGCAAGCCCAAACCCAGGGCCTTCCCGAGCGCTCTGGCTTGCACACAGATTTGGTCCGCTTGGCGCGGTGGTCTGCGCAGGCCGATGCCGCGGGCGACCAGAGCTCGGCCTCCCACCCAGACCTTCCACTGCGGCTGGCGTGCGGGGCGGTGGCAGCCGGGCTCCCCTTCTGAGTCCCACTGGGCTGCTGGGTTGAGACCCCCTCTTCAGCCCGGCCAGCCCTGCCTCCGCACACGGGGGCCTGAGCGCGGCGGGGGCCCTCTGGTCCCGTGGGGGGGCCCAGGGCTTCTCCGCCAGAGCCCATCTTCCTCCCGCGCCCCAGGCTCCCCGCCAGCTCCTCCGGCGGGGCCTCCGCAGCTGGGCTCTCCGCGGCCCCAGCTGTGCGCCGGCTGCGGGGGTCGGGAGGCCCCGGGCCTGCCTTCGGCTCTTGGCTCCTCCGGCGGGGCCTCCGCAGCTGGGCTCTCCGCGGCCCCAGCTGTGCGCCGGCTGTGGGGGGTCGGGAGGCCCTGGGGGGTCGGGAGGCCCCGGGCCTTCGGCTCTTGGCTCCCTTCTCACGGCCCCTCGTCTGCTCTCTGCTGCTGCATTGATCCAATGTGGCCTCATTCGCTGGTTTCAAAGATGTTACTTTGAAGCGATCTTTGTACCCAATGCGGGGCTCGACCTTACAATCCTGAGGTTTTTGTTTTTGTTTTTTAAGATCTTATTTGACAGAGAGAAAGCAGGAGCGGGGGAGGCGGGGAGGGGGGAAGCAGGGAGCCGGTCGTGGGGCTCCATCCCAGGACCTGAGCCAGAGGCAGAGGCTTGACGGCTAAGCCACCCAGGCAGCCCCAGAACTTAAAACCGTGAGATGGAGAGTTGTAGGCTCCACGGACTGAGCCAGCCGGGTGCCCCTGCCTTTGTGGATTTTATTTTATTTTATTTTATTTTTTTAAAGATTTTTTTTTTATTTATTCATTTGACACAGAGAGAGAGATCACAAGTAGGCAGAGAGGCAGGCAGAGAGAGAGGAGAGAGGAAGAAGCAGGCTCCCCACTGAGCAGAGAGCCTGATGTGGGCCTCGATCCCAGGACCCTGGGATCATGACCTGAGCCAAAGGCAGCGGCTTTAACCCACTGAGCCAGTCGGGCACTCCTGCCTTTGTGGATTTTAGACCACGTCCGGCCCGTGGTTGGGTGGGACGCGATGTGCCCACTCCACGCGCCACGTGCACCCGGAGGTCTGGCGTGCAGGAGACGGGAGGCCCCAGGGGCCGCTGGACGCAGTTTGGAGGGGACCGGCACCCCTGAGCCCCCTCTCCCCCCAGGGCTGGCGGCAGAGGACGGAGCGGCCACCGTCCTCCAGTGCGCCTTCCGGCGGCTGGTGGCCAGGAGGGAGCTGGCGCGCCCGCGGCGGTAGCAGCGGCACGAGCAGCTGCAGAGGGAGGTGAGTGGCGCTGCGCGGCCGTGGGGGCGCCCGGGACCCTGGGACTCGGCGGTAGGGTGCGCGCCCGGTGGGGGGGCTCCCTCGGTCTGCGTCTGCCCGCAGGCCTTCGTGGCGCTGGTGCGGAGGGAGCAGGAGGCGGCGCGGCGGCGGCGGGAGGCCAAGCAGGTGGTGGAGCAGCGGCGGCGGGAGGAGCAGCAGCGCGGGGCCCGGCTGCGGGAGGCAGCCT
>LNAC01000541.1:574767-586727 GCA_002007465.1 Ailurus styani
GGCGGCACGCAGGGCCCCGCGGGGGTCCGGGGGGGCCGGGCTGGGGCTGGGGCTCCCGCTCCCCGCGGCGTTGGCGGCGGCGGCGGCGGCACGGGCCAGCAGCGAGGTGAGGGCGGCGCCCACCTCCTGCACGGTCAGCGTGCCCGCCTGGTACCTGCGCAGCAGGTCCTGCCGCAGGCCCTCGGGCACCTCCCGGTAGAACAGGAGCTCCCAGACGGAGACGCTCTGGCCCTGGAGCACGCCGTGGCCCGGCGTCACGCGGGCGTCCCGCAGGGCGCCGCGCAGCTCCTCGCTTAGCTGGTGCACCGCGGAGCCCCGCCCGGCCAGCTGCAGCATGTAGAGCCCCGTGTCGGGGTCGAGCACGCAGCGCCGCAGCAGCTGCACGTACGTGAGGTTCTCGTGCGTGTTGGGGTCGAAGAAGCCCTTGGTGTCGTCGCTCGGGTCGGCCAGGACGCGGTTCATCTCTTCGTCGAAGTAGCCGCGCTGGTAGGCCACGTCCACGGGCAGCCGGTGGCTGTGCACCGGGTCGATGATGCCGCCCGTGGCGATCTGCGCCTCCAGCAGGCGGACGCCGTGGTCGCGGACGATGAGGTCCTTCTGCATGGCCTGGAACAGGGAGATCTGCTCCCCGGTGTAGGGGTCGGTGTAGCCGGTGACGGCGCGCTCGGCCGACAGCAGCTTCTCCTGGATCTCGCCGCCCACCACGCCCGCGGCCACCGCCTCCTCCACGGACAGCCTCTGGTTGCGCACGGGGTCGATGATGAAGCCCGTGGCCGCCTGCGCCTCCAGCAGCACCAGGGCCGTGCCGGGCCGCAGGACGCCCTTCCACATGGCCTGGTAGATGTTCATCTTCTCCTGCCGCCCCGGCTCGTCCTTGGTGGGCACCAGCACGCCCGCGATGCAGCTGGTGCCCTGCAGGTAGCGCTTGACCGAGTCCATCTCCATCACCTCCTGCGCGGTCCTGGTGCCCTGCGCCAGGTCCTCTAGCACATCCTTGCTGATGATATCCGCCTGGAGGAGTTCCGAAGCCGTGATGTGTTTTCGGATCCCTGGGAACCATAGTTCCTTTTTCTTTTTTTCCTCCTCCTCTATCAAGTCTACAATAATGGTGACCACCTTTTCCAGCGCCTGAGTCATGTCCCTTTTATAGTCCCTCACCAACCGGAGCCGCAGCTCGGGTGTCACGTACTCAGAGTTGAGCAGCTCCCACACGGACGTCTTCCGATCCTTGTACCTTCCAACCGGGACCTGCACCTGCTCTGCCTCCAGGGCCCTCCTGGTGGCCTCGTCGACATAGGCAGAGCTGTGGGGGTCCTTGGCTACTAGGAACAGAGCCCAGCCCATCTCTGCTTCTTTCTGGCTCCTTTCCTGCAGCTGTTGGTATGTGACCCTCTCCTGAGTGTTTGGATCCACGAACCTTCTGTTCATGTGCTTCTGATCTGCAACGAGTGGGTATGTGTCCTGGTGCAGACAGCCACGTCTGTAGGCCGTGTCTAGTGGGAGCCGGTGGTGGCGCAGGGGGTCGATGACGCCCCCTGTAGCCACCTGCACCTCCAGCAGTCTCAGCGCTTCCTCTCTTTGGACGATCTTCCTCTGCATGGCCTGGAACAGGGATATTGTGTCTCCCGTGGCTGGGTCTGCGTAGCCTAGGGCGGCCTTCTCAGCTTCTAGAAGCCTTGCCTGCAGGTCCTCCCCCACCAGGCCCTCTGCCACGGCCTGCTGCACGGAGAGCTTCTTGCGGCTGCAGGGATCCAGCAGGAAGCCCGTCGCTGCCTGGGCCTCCAGCAGCTGAACCGCAAACCCCATGGGGATGAGTCCCTGCCTGCTGGCTTCGTACAAGCTCCTCACCTCTTGGGTGGAGGGTAGCATCACCCCTGCAATGCAGCCAGTACCTTCCAGATAGGGCCTCACGTGCAGCAGCCTGCTGAGATCACGCCCCCCAGAGGTCTCCCCAGGCAGGGCGTCCAGAGTCTTTTTATCAAGGATTCCAGAGTTGAACAGCTCTGCGGCGGTCACATCCCCACCGATGGCGGCCACCTTCACGCCTCGGTATCGCTTCTCCGTTTCTTCTGCCGTAGTGGTGATGATTTCCAATAGCTGCTCCAGGGATATGTTCTGGGCTCTGTACTCGTGGACGAGCTCCCGTTTCCTTTCCTCCGTGAAGTACGGGGAGGACAGCAGGTCCCAGAAGGAGACCGTCTGATTGGCAAACCTCCCCACGTGCATTTTCGTAGTTTGGGACTGCAGAAGTTGCTTTGTGCCTTCATCAATATAAACATAGGTTTCTCCTTTCTTCACAATTTGTAGCATGTAGAGCCCCGTGTCGGGGTCAAGCACGCAGCGTTCCAGCAGCTGCACGTACGTGAGGTTCTCGTGCGTGTTGGGGTCGAAGAAGCCCTTGGTGTCGTCGCTCGGGTCGGCCAGGACGCGGTTCATCTCTTCGTCGAAGTAGCCGCGCTGGTAGGCCACGTCCACGGGCAGCCGGTGGCTGTGCACCGGGTCGATGATGCCGCCCGTGGCGATCTGCGCCTCCAGCAGGCGGACGCCGTGGTCGCGGACGATGAGGTCCTTCTGCATGGCCTGGAACAGGGAGATCTGCTCCCCGGTGTAGGGGTCGGTGTAGCCGGTGACGGCGCGCTCGGCCGACAGCAGCTTCTGGTAGGTTTCCCTGCCAAACATCCCCGCCGCGAACGCCTCCTCCACGGTCAGCCTCTGGTTGCGCACGGGGTCGATGAGGAAGCCCGTGGCCGCCTGCGCCTCCAGCAGCACCAGGGCCGTGCCGGGCCGCAGGATGCTCCTCCTCAGGGCCTCGGAGAGGCTCATCCTCTCCTTCGTGCCCTGGACGAGGACCCCAGCAATGAAGTTGCCTCCCTCCAGGTACTGCCTCACACTGCTCCTCTCCGTCACCTCCTGCACCGTCCTTGTCCCCTGGGTCAGCGCGTCCAGCGTCTCCTTGTCAATCAGCTGCGACCTGAACAAGTCCGTGGCCGACACCAGCTTCCGGAGTCCCCTAAAGGTGGCCTTGGAGGGCTGGGTCTCTGAGGCCTCCACCAGGGCAGAGACAGCCGCAGCCACGTGCCGCAGGGCCGTGGCCCTCCCGGACTGGCAGAGCGCCACCAGCTCCCGCCGTGTGTGGGTGCTGACGTACTCCGAGTGCAGCAGGTCCCACAGCGACACGCTGAGGCCTCTGAACCTGCCCGCGCCGACGGGCACCTTCATGGCCCTCAAGGCCACCACCATGTGCTCGTCCACCTTCAGCACCGTGTCCTGGGCCAGCGGCAGCAGCCACAGGCCGGTGTCCGTGTCCAGGACACAGCGCTCCTTGAGCTGGCTGTATGTCACCTTGTCCTGGGTGCTGGGGTCGAAGAAGAACTTGCTGTCCTCGGCCGTGGAGGTGAGCCCCCGGCTGACCTGCTGGTCCAGGAGCCCAAGCCTGCAGGCCGCCGCCTCAGGCAGGTGCACCCCATGCACAGGGTCCACGGCGCCCCCTGTGGCCAACTGCGCCTGTAGGAGGGGGAGGCCCTCACTTCGGGGCACCAGCCCCTTCTCCATGGCCTGCCACAGTGAGAGGGGCCCTCCTGAGTAGGGGTCCGTGTACCCGGTCACGGCCCTGTCGGCCTGCTGGAGCTGCTCATGCCAGGCCCCAGGCACCAGGCCGGCCCTGATGGCACCTTGCACAGAGGCTCTCTGGTTGGTCAGAGGGTCCACGAGGGAGCCAGATGCCACTTGGGCGTCGAGCAGCCTTCGCCCCAGGCCCTCAGGCAAGAGGCCGTCCCTCACGGCCTGGCTGATGCTGACCTTGGTCCCCGCTGGCTGCAACAGCACGCCAGCCACACAGCCAGTCCCCCAGAGGCAGGCCTTCACGGCGGGCTGCTCAGCAACCTCGGCAGGGGACCGCGTGCCCTGAGCCAGCGCCGCCAGGGTCTCCCGGGGGATGACGCCGGCAGCCAGCAGCCAGACGGCGGGAACCTCCCCCCGGGGCCCGGGCAGCGTGACATGAGCCTGGGCCAGGAGCTCCGCCTCCTGCAGCCGCGCCCGCGCCGCCTGCCCGAGCTGCTGCGCGGTGGTCTTGCCCGCCCTCAAGTCCTGCAGGAGGCTCTGCCGCTGCTCGTCCGGGAAGTGGCGCGAGTGCAGGAGCTCCCAGAGGGACGTGCCGTCCTCAGCCCCCTGCGTGGCCTGCAGGGTCTCCTGGACCTGCTGGTCCGTGGGGGCGGCAGCCGCGTTGTCGGGCAGGGGCAGCAAGGAGAGGCCAGCAGCCTCGTCGCTCACGCACTGCTCCAGCAACCGGGCGTAGCTGGTGTGTCCCCGGCCATCCGGTGTGGGGAAGGTCTTGGGGGAGCGGCACAAGGCCGTCTCCATCTCCCGGTCAATGTAGCCACGCTGGGTGGCCACAGGCATGGGGAGGCGGTAGTGGCCTGTAGGGTCAAGGACCCCTCCTGTGACCACCTGGGCCTCCAGGAGGCGGGCAGCCTGCTCTGCAGGGACGAGGCCCTTCTTCATGGCCTGAAACACAGACACCCGCTCCCCGGAGAAGGGGTCTCTGCAGCCGGTGACAGCAGCCTCCGCCTGCCTCAGCCTGCCGTACAGCTCCGGCCCCACCAGCCCCCTGCGCACGGCCTCATCCACGGACAGCGGCTCCGGAGCATGGGGGTCAAGAAGGGCTCCGGTGGCCGCCTGCGCCTCCAGCAGGGCTAGCGCCACCCCTGGCCCCAGCAGCTTCTGCTTCAGGGCCGCGTAGAGGCTGAGCCGCCGGCCAGAGGGCTGTAGCAGCACGCCGCCCACGGCCCCGGAGCCACGCAGGGCCCGCTGCACGCTGTCCGTGCGCAGGAGGGCCTCGGGGCTCACTGCCCCGTCCAGCACCCGGTCCAGGAGCTCCTGGTCAATGATCTGGGCCTCCCAGAGCTGGTAGGCAGTGACCCGGCGCCGCGGAGAGGGCAGCGTGATGTCCACCCACCTCCCCGTCGCCCTTTCCAGCAGCTGTGCCACCTGCTGCGCCGAGAGCCTGTGCTGCCAGTAGTCGCCCAGCACCTGTCTCCGCTCCCGCTCGCCGAAGCACTCGGAGTTGATGAGCTCCCACGCCGAGACTCTCCGTCCCCGGAACCGCCCGTGCCTCACGGACAGCAGCAGGCTCTGGAGGGCCTGCCGGGTGGCGCCGTCCACCAGCTGGGGCTGTGAGCGGGCGAGCGGCAGCAGGCGCAGCCCCGTCTCGGGGTCCTCCACGCAGCGCTCCAGCAGCTGCACGTACGTGAGGTTCTCGTGCGTGTTGGGGTCGAAGAAGCCCTTGGTGTCGTCGCTCGGGTCGGCCAGGACGCGGTTCATCTCCTCGTCGAAGTAGCCGCGCTGGTAGGCCACGTCCACGGGCAGCCGGTGGCTGTGCACCGGGTCGATGATGCCGCCCGTGGCGATCTGCGCCTCCAGCAGGCGGACGCCGTGGTCGCGGACGATGAGGTCCTTCTGCATGGCCTGGAACAGGGAGATCTGCTCCCCGGTGTAGGGGTCGGTGTAGCCGGTGACGGCGCGCTCGGCCGACAGCAGCTTTGCAAACACATCGGGCCCGATGAGGCCGGCCCTCAGGGCCTCCTCCACGGAGTATCTCTTGTTCTCCTTCGGGTTCAGGATGAAGCCCGTGGCCGCCTGCGCCTCCAGGAGGATGAGGGCTGTGCCGTGCCTGAGAAGCCCCTTCCCGCGAGCCTCGTAGATACCGAGCGGCTCCTGGGAGCCAGGCAGCAGGACCCCCGCGATGCAGCTGGTGCCCCGCAGGTATGTGCGCACCGAGTCCAGCCTGCCCACTTCCTGGGCTGTGGTCTGGCCTCGCTCTAGCCGCTCATACATGTCCTGCTCAATGATCTCGGCTTCCAACAGCTCAGCGGGTGTCACGGGCCCCCTCAGCCCAGCAAAGGTGGTCCTGGCCGTGGCCGCAGCCTGCTCGAGGGTGGCCCTCAGCACAGCCGCCACTCCCTCCGCCGAGATGGTGCCCTCCCGGTGCTGCCGGGCCAGGGCTGCCCTCTCCTCCGCGGGGATGGGCTCAGAGAAGAGCAGCTCCCAGACGGACACGGGCCGGCCCTGGAACTTGCCCACGGAGATGGTGGCCGTGGCCTCGCTTAAGGCCTGCTGGGTGCTGTGGTCAATGAACGGGAGTCCTTGTGGCTCCCCTCCTCGGTTGCCGTCTGAGAGAGGAAGGAAGGCCAGCCCTGTCTCTGGGTCGGTGACACAGCGGGCCATCAGCTGCCCATAGCTAAGGCGCTCCTGTGTGCTGGGGTCCGAGAAGCCAGTGGCCTGGGAGACACACCGCTCTGTCTCTTCGTCCAGGCACCCGAAGCGCAGGGCGGCCTCCAGGGGCAGCCGGAGCCGGCGGGTTGGACACACGAGCCCACCCGTGGCCAGCTGGGCATCCAGGAGTCGCAGCGCCAGAGCCCTGTCCACCAGCTCCTTCTTCATGGCCTGGAAGAGGGGCACCCGCGTGCTGCTGAAGGGGTCGTGGTAGCCCGTCACCGCCTGCTCGGCCACCAGGAGCTGCCCGTGGAGCTCCGGGCCCAGCAGACCTGACCTGACGGCCTCGTCCACCCGCAGCCGCTGGCCCGTGCCTGGGTCCACCAGCGTGCAGGTGGCGGCCTGAGCCTCCAGGAGCGGGAGCCCTGTGGCCATCGGGAGCAGGTGCTCAGCAACGGCCTGGAAGAAGCTCTTCTTGCGGCCAGCGGGCAGCAGGACAACCCCGGCCACACCGCCCATGCCCTGCAGGTAGCGCCGCACGGCGGCCCGGGCGCTCACATCCGACACTGCCAGCCTGCCCTCCTGAAGGCCCCGGGCGGTCTCCGCATCCAGGACGCCCGCCTCCTGCAGCTCTGCCACGCTCACAGCCCCGCTCAGGGTTTGGAACGTCGTCTGGAGGGGCAGCAGAGCCAGCCCCGTACCCGGGGCTCTCACGCACCTGCTCAGCAGCTCACTGTAGGACAGCCACTCCCCCGTGTTGGGGTCCCGGAAGCCAGTGGTGCCGGAGCTGGGCTTGCCCTCTGCCAGGCCACGCCACGTCTCCTGGTCCAGGAGGCCCTGCTGGCAGGCCAGCTCCGGGGCCACTCGCCCACCCCGAATGGGATCCACCAGGCCCCCGGTGGCCAGCTGGGCGTCCAGCCAGCTCCACCCCAGTGCTCGCCCTATCACCTCCTTCCCGATGGCCTGGAAGAGGGCCAGCCTCCCACCACCGTAGGGATCGGGATAGCCCGTGACTGCACGCTCAGCAGCCAGCAGCCTTTCCTTCAGCCCCAGGCCTACCAGGCCCCGCTGCACGGCCTCGGACACAGAGAGTAAGTGGCCCTGCGTGGGGTCCACGAGGCCACCAGTGGCGGCCTGGGCCTCCAGCAGAGGCAGCCCAAGCTCCCTGGACAGGAGGCCCTGCTTCATGGCGGCGTAGAGACTCTGGACCTGGCTGGAGGCCTCCACGTATACGCCAGCGATGCTCTTGGCCTGGGACCCGGAGGGGGTGCTGGTTCCCAGCATGGCCTTCGTGGTCTCAGGGACAGCGGTCAGCTCAGTGCCGTTGGTGGCCAGGACATCAGGAGGAGGGGAGGTGTGGCCGTTCATCGTGGTTGGCCGTTGTGCAGAATCCATTCCCCAAGGTCGCCTGTGTCTGCTTCCTGCGGAGGTATGGGGGCAGGAAGGCTCGTTAGGGGCCCTGGGATGGCCCAGGCAGGCAGGAGGGGAACAGGCAGGGCTCAATCCCAAACCCTGAATCAGCCTCCAGACGTGGCCGGCCCTCCTGGGGGATGGGGACCAGCATCCAAGTGAGGTCCTCTGCCTTGCCCTGGGGGGTCCCAGGAGGGACCACGAGGGAACTCAGGCCAACAGGGCAGCCTCCAGGATGTGCGGGCCCTTTTCTCTTGTGGGCCATCCTGTGACCTCCGTCCCAGCCCGACACCCTCAGGCCCCCTCCGCAGGGTCCTGGTGTGGGCGGGGCCTGCGCGCTTCAGGCAGAGTCAGCCTTGTGCCCCCCCCACCTCTAATCCACGCCTCCCGGCCTCCCAGGCCTCCCCTCTGCTCGCCAGAACTCTTCCCCCGTCCTGCCACCCCTTGGGTTCTGGGACACCAGTACCCTTCTCCCTTCCAGTCACCTCCTCCCACCCTACCCCGCCTGCACCCGCCCCTCTGGCCTCCGTTCCTTCCCAGACCCCCCCTGGGCTCCAGGCAGAGCCCCCAGAGTCTCCCGCCTCAGCCTGACTCGGTGTCCTCCCGGCCCCTCACCCCCAACCCCTGTGCTCTCTGGGCTACGGCCTCTCTGTGCCCACACCTGGCCTCGGACACCTGAGAGAGCAAAGCCTCGGTGCTCGAGGGCCGGTCTGGCAGAAGCCACGGGGATGGCCAGGCCCTGGGCCCTGGTCGGCTGGCTCAGTGCCCCAGCAGCCCCACGGCTGTGCCTTCTCAGCGACAGCTGTGTGCCCCGACTCTCTGAGCGTCCCCCCCGCACCCCACCTGCACACGCGCCTCCGTCACCCCTGCCCGTCCCCGTCCCATGGGGTTCAGTCACGTCCCCCCAAAAGAGATGTCCCTCTCCCAAGCTGCAGGACCTATGATCTAGCCTTATGCAGAAATAAGGT
The DNA here is from genome assembly GCA_002007465.1 of Ailurus styani. Taxonomy (NCBI): domain Eukaryota; kingdom Metazoa; phylum Chordata; class Mammalia; order Carnivora; family Ailuridae; genus Ailurus; species Ailurus styani. Next base: position 583,356 of record LNAC01000541.1, read on the forward strand.
CTTGGCCACTGTAACTCGGCTGCGGCCCCGAACACGGACCTGGCCCGCTGCGTGCTCCGGAAGGCGGAGCCGAAGGTGAAGGAGCGCGCCCGCGAGGGGCCGTCGGGGGCGGCGCGGCCCGAGGCCCAGAGGCATGGAGGACCAGCTCGCGGGGCACAGCAGACTGCAGACCCGGCCCCGGGGACCCGGAGAGGAGTTTCTGCTGAGCCAAGCCGCCCAGGTTACCGTAAGCGCTGCGACAGCTCAGCGGGCCGTGGCCTCCCTCCCCCCGCTCCGCCCGTGACCCGGCCCACGCCCTGTTTCCGCAGAACCACACTTCACTGCCCCCTGGCCCTGGCCGACCACGCCTGTCCTGGCCTCCCAACCGGCTCTCGCCCGCGCCCCATGCCCGCCTCGGGACAAGGCTCAGGCCGCATGCGCGCCCGCACTCCAGGGCTCTCCCCCGGGTGACCTTGGACTCTGGCTGCCAAACCCAACAGACGCGTCCTGGATCTGACTGCCCCGGCTCTGGGTCACGGCTCCGCAGCCTCCTTGCGGGTGACAGGGTTCTGCTCAAAACCAGGGAGCCCCTCACACTGCCCGCTGTCCCCCACGCCTGCCTGGGGTCCCGGACCCCCGTGCCCGGCAGAGCCTCAGACTCCGCGGCACCCCCACAAAGGCCCGTGCTCTGTAAAGGCTTCTCCCCCACACGCTCTGTCCAGCCCGAGCCCTGACTCCCCTCACACCTCCTCCCGCCCCTGCTGGCCCCACCAGGGGTCCTGTCACGCCCGCCCATCTCGTATCTGTGCCTACGGCCTCCATGCAGCTCTCAGCCTCTGAGCTTGCAAGGGCCACCTTCCCTGTGCCGCCCACTCCACCGCCTCCAGCCCTGGAGCAGGTGATCAAGGGGGTGGGCAGCTGGGACCTCCGTGGGAAGGCCTCTGTCTGGGGCTGGGCAGGGGGCAGTATGGCCCAGCAAGGTGCCCAGCCCCTACTATCACCCAGAACCAGCCGCAGCCTCGATGACACACAGATCTGATAGGGTAGATGCTTCCAGGTGCCGCCCAGACCCCACCTGGGACTCAAGGTGGGCTGCAGGCAGGTGGCCCCCACTGCTGCCCCCTTGGGAATTGCCTTGCCCTTCCTAGGGCTGTGCTGGCTCAATCCCTCACTTGGCTTGGGACCCTCCTGCAAGCCCCTGGGGTGGGCAGAGTCCTGCCCCCTCCCTTCCCATACACAGATGCGGGGCCTGAGCCTCCCGGACCCCGGTAGCTCTGTGCCGCTCAGACCGGGGGTGCCAGGACCAGGCAGACATTGAGCGGGGCTTTGGAGGGGCAGCTGCGGCCTGGCTAGCCATGGGAGCTGGGCTCCGGGAAGGGCCTCCACCCACCAGCTTCCCACCTAAGTGGAGCGTAGCATCAGGCATTTGACATGGGGGGGGGGGGGGGGGGGGGCGGGTGTTGCTAAGCAACCAAGCTTTGGAAGAAGATTGCAAATGGCTGAGCGACCAGCGGGGCATCGAAAGCCCATGTAGGCACCTGGGGCTTCGCAGTTACCGGTGAAGAGGCTGCGGTCCCTGCAGCGTGGGGCAGGCTGGGCAGCGCCGTCGGGAGAGGGGCGCTGTGGGCAGGCCAGAGCACCAGCCCCAGGGGCTCCCATCCCCCGGGAGGGGGGGTGCTACCTAAAATGTGACGCGCCTGTCCCCGTAGATGAGCCACATGGGTCCAGGGGCCAAGTGATGGAGGCAGGCATGGCCCCCCATCGTCCCTCCACCCAATGACCCCACTCCCCGTCCCAGAGGATGGCGGCTTCCTCCAGGGGCAGTCACGCTGCGCTGAAGGCCACGGCTGCCCCCAGGACGCTCTGGCTCCTCGCGTCCAGGTCGCAGAGGCCAGAAGGGTGAGCCAACACCGGGAGGAGGTGGGGTCTGTGATGGGGCGGGGGCGAGGGCTGTGCCCCAGACAGCCCGCCAGGTTCTGGCAGCTGACAGACAGACAGTGTTGCCGCCCGAGGGGGGCACCAAGCCCAGCAGACGGACCGCGGGGGCGGGAGGGGACGGCCAGGGGAATGAGGAGGGCAGCAGAGAGGAGGCCGAGGCCTGCGGGTTTCTTAGGACCAGAAGCCCGTCGGTGCCCCGGGAGCCGGTGGCGAGGGGGGCCACCCTGACCCCCTGGCGACCGTGCGACTCCCTTACAGGCCGGCCGGCTCCCGCCCGCCGTCTTCCCTCCGCGGGGTTCATCCTGAGCCCACCCCTCATGCCCCTGCCGGCAGACTCTGCTCCTGGGGCCCCACCCGGACGCAGGCTTTGCCGCCAGCTGCACCGAGGATGGGCACGTTTGTAAAGTGTGCCTGGTCCCAGGTCCCAGGACGGCCTTCAGAGGGTCTGTGAGGTGAGCCCAGGGGGCCACACGTGGCCCACACCCAGCCCTGCCCCGGTCCCAGCAGGGGCACCAGGGAACAGGGCTATGGGGTGATGAGAACAGTGTGCCTTTCCTTTGGCAGGGGGTAGGGTGGGGAGAGAAGAGAGGTACCGCACCGCCCAGCAAAGGGAGGGAAGGCTGTTCTAGGCCACGGCGTGGGCAGGAGCAGCCACGCGAGCAGGGCTGTGGGTGGCCCTGGGCCTGGACACGGGCAGCCAGCCCAGAGCCAGACAGGCTGTGCTGCGGGGGCGGGCAGTGCCAGGCAGGCGCTAGACAAGAAAACTAGAGCCAGTACAGGCTCCGGGAACAGGAGGCTCCAGTTCCCTGCACAAAGAGGATTCATGGTGGGAGGGAGGGGGCAGGGTGTCTGAGGGAGCAGGAGAGCCGGAAGTGAAGGCCCAAGGCCAGGGAGGCCCTGTGCCTGTGACAGCTGGGCCACGCCCCCCGTTTGGCTGGCAGTGACCTTGAGCCTGGTCTGAGTCTCCCTGGACCCCGCTTGCAGTGGGACATGAGGAGGGTCCCGGGAGTGGGCACCTGAGTCTATTCTGGGGACTTGGGTAGGCAGCTTCACAGAGGGCTCTGGAGCTTGGGAGAGACGGACCAGGGCCTGTGACTGGTGTGCAGGGCCCGGGAGTGGGAGAGGGAGTGGTTTCAACGGTGGGAGGCCCAGGCGAGCCCAATGTCCCAGAAGCCGAAAGGTGGGTGGCCCAGAGACACGGCCACCCCCAGAAGTGGGCATGCTGTGTGACCCAAGGGGTTACTGGGCAAGAGAGGCTGAGCAGGTTTTCTGGGAAGGAAAAGGGAATCCGAGAGGGCGGAGGACTTTTCCTGTGGTTGCCTGAGTGGCCCCATCTCAGGTGGGCCCCAGGCAACAGCGGAGGAAGCCAATTCCTGAGGAGGGCGAGTCTGCACTCCCTGGGTGGGGGCCGCCACCCGCCGCCACTCCTGAGGTCAGCCCCCTCTCCAGCCTGGG
>LNAC01000541.1:590955-628482 GCA_002007465.1 Ailurus styani
GGGGGGGGGGGGGGGGGGGGGGGGGAGGGCTGCAGGGCTGGAGCTCCTCCCCCCTCCTCATTCCCTATGCCGTGAGGGGGGGCAGAGGGCTCTCACCCCCAACCAGACCCCATCCAGCCACCTGCACTGCTGCAGGGCTGAGGAGGGGCCACCGGTGATGGGTACCGAGGCTTCTTTGGTGTGCGACCCGGGGGTCAGTGGAAGTGGGGGCAAGACGCACCCGCCGGGGAGCCTCTGGCCGGATGGACAGAGCAGGGGCTGCAGAGCCCATCTGGGGTCCCACCTCCTCCTCCTCCTGAGCCAGGTCTGAGCCCCTGGCGCCTTCTCCCCCCACCTCCACGTGGCCCTGGCTGGCCTCTCCCTCCTCCTCTAAGCACCCCACCCCTGGGGCCTGGCTACCCCCACCCGAGGCTTCCCAACACCACACTTGCGACACTCCCAACTGGTGGCTCTTGCTTCCAGGAACCCACTTGCTGGGCACACCCTCCCCCGTCCAGCCTGGAAGCCCCTTCTCCCAGGCCCCTGCACAAGGGGTGATTCCCCCAGAGGGGGCCCTCCCGGGTCTCTGCCAGGTCCTGGTTTTCTAACACGCTTTTCGGCCGGTGGTCGGGTAGGCCCATTCATTCATTCGTTCATCCACTGATAGCCTCCGTCTGCTGTTGGCGGCCACCACGGAGGGGACGCTCCGTCCAGCAGACAAGCCTCGGAGCTGCGGTGTGAGCACCGTGCTGAGCCCGGGCTCTGCCAGGAGCACGCCCTGCCTGGGGAGGGGCGCCCGGAGATGCAGCCTGCGAAGGAGGGAAATCCCAGCCCCAGGGGAGCCTGGAGGCAGACTGGCCCCCCGACAGCCCGACACCAGAGTGCCTGCCCCCCGCCCCACCCCGCAGCCTGGAACCACTCGGGCCTGCCCTTGCCCGGGCCCGTTCTGATCGTGGGGTTCGCGCTGCCGTTGGGCTGGGAACGTTTCGTCGGAAAATGCTGGGTGGGGCGGGCGGGCAGACAGGCCAGGGCAGGCTGCACACGGCCCGCAGCGCCGCCTGGCCCGCCCTGCCCATCCATCCCTGTTCTTAGCCCCCACCCTCAGCCCGCAGGGGGCCTAGCGTGCGGCCCGCGGGGAGCCTGGGCCCACAGATGTCCCCATGTGCCCACCCAGCTGCTGGGGGGCCTCCCACGTCCAGGGGGTTCCCAGACCCGCTGCACCCCCCGGCCTCTGACCCCTGCCCCCTCCTCCCTGCTCCTCCTCGGGCCTCCTATGGGGAGGACGGGGTCCCTGCCTCCTGACACCCGGTCTGTGTGGTCGGCCCCCCACCCGGAATAGGGCCAGACTTCTGTTTGCCCCTCACAGAGCTGACCAAAGGCCTGCGGCGGAGAACGGGGAGGCCAGGGGCCTGGAAAGACCTTAGGGTGGACTTGGGGCAGCCTCTGACCTTTCCCAGGGGGACCTGGGGCCAGGGTCTTGGGCTGAGCTGGGCTCCCGCTGGGCGGGGACAGTCACCGCCACCCAGCGGGACTCCAAGTCGCCCTCCTGGCGGCACCTTGGGTGGCTCCCCCCCATGGAGTGAGGCCTGGCCCGTCATCGGGAGGGACAGGAAAGAAGCAGGGGCCTGACCTCCGGGCGGCCCCACGCTCCGGCTGCAGGCCCAGCAGAGACTGGTTCGCCGAAGCCGCGGCCTGGGATCCCATTCTTCCCAGGACCCCACGCCACCTCGGGTGCCAGCTGCGTCCTCCTCCAAGACTTCCCTTCGGGGAGCCTGGGGGGCTCAGGGGGTTAATGCCTCTGCCTTCAGCTCAGGTCATGATCTCAGGGTCCTGGGATGGAGCCCCGCATCGGGCTCCCTGCTCAGTGGGGAGCCTGCTTCCTCCTCTCTCTCTGCCTGCCTCTCTGCCTACTTGTGATCTCTCTCTCTGTGTCAAATAAATAAATAAAAAATCTTAAAAAAAAAAAAAAAAGACTTCCCTTCGGAGTGACCTCCGCTGGCACCTTCAAGCTGATGCTCCCTGGACCCCCTCCGGAGGCCCCACCTCACCCAGTGCCCCCCTCCCCACCTGGGCTAAGGACGGTCGGTCCTGCCCGGGGGGGCATCCCCCCGCCGGCCGTAGGCACCGTGACACCCGTGGCCCCGGGGCCCCGCAGACACCGTGACAAGGACCGTGGCCGCACTGGGGTCTCCGGGAGGGAATGCCGTGTGCACGGGGTCTGCAGACACAGCCCAGACTGGCCGCCGGGAACCCCCACCGCCGTGACCCCCCACCGCCCTGACCCCCGGCATCTGTCGGGTGAATCAGACGGATGAACGTGCCGTGGCCCGTGGCAGGGAGGCCGGAGCGGGGAGCCGGCTTCGGAGGGATGGGGCCTGATGTGGCCTAGGGCCTGAGGGCTCCAGGTTGGGGTGGGGTGAGTCAGCTGGGGTGAGGAAGCTCAGATGGCCCAGGAGGGGTCAGGAGGGAGCCGCCAAGGGGACCCCTGTTGCCACCAGGCCTGGGCTGAGCGGGGAGGCCTGGCAGCTCACGTGCAGGAGGCTTGTCCCCCCCAACCCAGAGACAGGGCGGGGTGCTCCGAGTGCCTGCAGGAAGGCCGGCTAGGGATGGGGGGTGTTTCCTGGGAGAACTGATTCCTGCAAAGACTCATTTGCCGCCTCCTCCATGGGCAGGAGGTGTGTGTTGACATAAAGAGGCTTTTCTTCGCAAGGCGCAAAGATTTACGAGGGAGAGGGCATGACGAGAGCCAGTTTGGCACTTACCGGGGCATGTGTCTTCGTGCCTGGCAGAATCCCGGATCCGAGGGACCTGCACCCCTGTCCCAGCTGGGCCTCCCCACCAGAGCCGGAGAAGCAGCCACGTGGCCGGTCCAGGCAGGGGCCCCTCTGGGCCACGGAGGGACGGGCGGACCCTAGGCTTTCGTCAGTCACCACTCCACTCAAACTGGCTTAAGAGAAGAGAGAGCGAGAGGGAACTGGCCGAGGCTGAGCCGCAGGGTTCGGGGGCCGCGCAGCCCCATCCAGGCTCCGTCGCAGCACCGCGGCAGTAACAGAAAACCTCTGGCTTCTGCCCCGGAGCATCCAGAGATGGTCTCGTTGGCTTTGTCGGCACTGAGGGGACAGGTGTCCTCCCCACCCGGGCCAGGCAGAGGGGCTGGCGAGGGGCAGACATGCACCGTCCGCATCCCTCCCTGCTTGCCTGACCCCCACATGCCTCCCCCGCCCCCCGCCGTGCACCTCGCCAGTGCCCGAGTCGCGGCCCTCCAGAGCAGCCCCCGTGGCGCCCCGGCAGTAGCCGGCCTCCCTCCTGAAGCCAGGTGGCCGGGTGCAGTGGGGAGCAGGGCCGGGCAGGTCCCCACTGCACAGAGTAGCCAGGACTCCTGTCTGTCCTGGAGACCAGCGCCTCCCTGGGACCGTCCCCGCCACCTGCCCCCACGTGGAGAAAAGGCCCCTTCTGTGGACGGCCGCTCCACACCTGACTCCCTCAGCAAGGGGCTCGGGGGCTGCCCCACCGCCGAGCAGCTTCCAGAACCTCGAGCCAGCCCTGGGGCACGACCCCCCCACCCCCGCTCCCGAGAGCTGCCCAGGGTCGGTCTCCCGCCACCCGTCACGGCAGGGCGGCAGCCAGCCGGAACTTTCTCTGGCCATCCATCCAGCCCACCGCCTGGGCGCAGCCTTGAACCATGTGAAGGGAGGGCTGGGGCGGGAGGCGCCGTCATGGGCCTCGCCTGGGCCAAGTATATCACCAACTTCCCTGAGCAGGCGGTGGCCTCTGCCCCCTGTACTTCCTCAGGGGCCACAGCTTGTGAAGTCCATTTCTTGTGCCAGTTTCTCATCAGCGGAGACCGCCTGGGTTGCTAGTGACAGAAACTCTCACAGAAGGCGGGCTCTCAGCTCCCATGCCTGAGAACCCGGGAGAGTGCGCCTTCAGGAACAGCTTGGTCCAGCCGATCAGATAGCGCCCTGCTGCTCATTCTCTCCCCTTTCCTTGACTACGGTTTCTGTTATTTTGTTACCTTCTCAGGTTCGATGCAGCGTGGGCGGCAGCCCCCATGTGCCTCAACGCCGCAGGAGAAAAGAAACCCATTTGTCACTCCCACAAATGCCAAACAAATCACCTTGGCTGGCGGTTGGGTCAGCAGCCAGTATGCACTGAACCGTGTCTCCAAAAAAGATGTCGAAACCCTCACGCGGCCCCTGGGAATCTGACCTTACTTGGAAATAGGGTTTTCGCAGGTGATGTAATCAAGCGAAGATGAGGTCATCAGGGCGGCCCTCACCGGGTAGGACGGGTGTCCTCATCAGACCCACGTGAAGGCGACACGTGAAGGCAGAGGCACAGGGGACAGAGCAGGGGTTGAAGCGCTACAGCCATGGGCCCCCGCCCGAAGCTGGGGGTGCAGGGAGGACTCAGCGGGGGTCCCCGAGGGAGCCCCCCCAGACCTGGAGAGCATGCTTTCTACTCACTTAAGCTCCCAGAGGAGCTGGACTGAGGCCTGTAGAAGGCTCAGGGTGGCCTGGCTTCCTGCCCACAGAGGAGGCTGGGAAGGGGGGTGTCACGTGGCCCAAAGGTGGGGCAGGAGCGCGGGAGAGTGACTGGGCTGCTCCGCAGGGAAAGGGGCTGAGGGCAGACGGAGCCTGGGGCGGGAGGAGGCGGGCAGTGACCTGCAAGGCGGAGGCCCATGACGGCGCCTCCCGCCCCAGCCCTCCCTTCACATGGTTCAAGGCTGCGCCCAGGCGGTGGGCTGGATGGATGGCCAGAGAAAGTTCCGGCTGGCTGCCGCCCTGCCGTGACGGGTGGCGGGAGACCGACCCTGGGCAGCTCTCGGGAGCGGGGGTGGGGGGGTCGTGCCCCAGGGCTGGCTCGAGGTTCTGGAAGCTGCTCGGCGGCGGGGCAGCCCCCGAGCCCCTTGCTGAGGGAGTCAGGTGTGGAGCGGCCGTCCACAGAAGGGGCCTTTTCTCCACGTGGCTGCAGGTGGGGGGGATGGTCCCGGTGACCCTCCTGGGCAGGAGGGACCACAGCTCAGCCCATGTCACAAGAGGGCAATCGTGGTGGCTCGGACGCCAGATGCCTTCCCAGCCGCTGGCGGGCCTTCCACGACGTCCCCGGGAAAGCGGAGCCCGCGGCTGAGCCCGGTGGGCGGGAGGGCGCCGAGCGGAAGAACAAGAGCGGCGGCTCCGTTTGCACCCTTGTGCTGTAGTCCGAGGCTCTGCCGGTTGGATGACCCAGGTTCGAGTCTAAGACTTCGTGCGGCTTCCGACAGCAGAGGGCACCGTGAGCAAAGTGCTCTGAGTTCCTGACCCACTTCTGGGAAAATCTGACCGCAAGCGAGCAGCTGCCCCATGACCCGGTGTCCTCTGCATCTGAGAGCCTGCGGGGCCCTCCTGTGGCTCTGGACTGAGACCAAAGTCTCACCAGGCCTTCCTGGGCCGGCCAAGCTCTGCCCCCCGCCCCCCACTCTCCGGGCCTTTGCACGGGCTGCTCCTCCTTGTCGGTGTGTCTCCACCTACTGTGCCGGCAGGTGGCTGAACGGAGCCGCGCGGTATCACCGGGCCCACGGCCAGGACACCCTCCTGTCAGGGACCGGGGGCCCCGTGCACTGTCATCGTCCCAGGAAAATGCACACTGCTCGTGGTCCTTTCTTGATGGGCGCCGAAAGGAGCGCATTCCCCGGCGTCTGACCGCCGAGGCCACCGTGGTCGCTGGAGGCTCTGAGGAAAGTCCCCCTGACCAGCCGCCCCCCTTGCCCTCCACACCCGAGGGACGGCCTCCCGAGTGCTGCCCCCGAGAGAGCGTCCACTTGGGAGGGACGGGCCGGCCCGCTTCCGCGACACCTGGCCGGGGACAGGGAGTGTGGGCGACCCCAGCGGCTCCCTGCGGGGTGGCCGCGGCCTCACAGCACGCCACCTGATGCAGAATCACGAGACGGACGCACCAGGAGCTACGCACGGACCCTTGGGAAGACACGGGGGAGGTGGCCGGGGCCTTGAGGCGAGAACCACGCATTTGCGGAGAAGAACCGAAGGCGGGCTTCCTGTCCGAAGGGCCGCTAGGCAGGCACGCGAGGCAGGGAGAGGCGGGATGGGCGCCCGGGACGCAGGGGCGACCCCGGGGACCAGACGCAGCCTCACTGCGGGCGGCGGGGCCAAGGTGGAGGCGGCCCGGAGGGCGGGATGAACGAACCCCATGGGGCGTCCGAAGAAGCGAAGGAACCCATTTCCCCGAGTCAGGACAGGACGGGGTTGGGAGACCCAGGAACGCTGGCTCTGCCAGAGTCCCAGGACAAGAGGAAGCGTCTACACCCATCGGGAGAGGAGGGGAAGGCGCTGCGGGCGGGTGCTGGACTTCGGACGCCTGATAATGGGGTTTTGTCTTCACACACAAAGGGGGGCCAGTCGGGCCTTCAGTTTGCATATCCAGCCGCTCTGGCGTCCTGATACTGGCGACACGCCCAGGGCGGAGGAGCGGGGAGCAGGAACCAGGAAAAGACACCGGCGGTCGGAGGGTGGGGGGCGGTGTCCCCGGCGGGACCGCGGCGGAGAGGAGACCCGGACAGACAGAACAGCGCCAGCAGCGGGGGTCCGGAGAGCGGCAAGGAGTAGAACAAAAACACAAACCAAAGATCCTTTTTTAAAATCGGAGGAACAACATAGGCTTATGCGATGGGAAGCAGATCGGGGGAACGGAGTAAAACTAAACCACGGTAAACAAGAGACACACAGCAAGGGCAGAAGTCAGCCGCGCGTAATGTAGGAACCTGGTGCTCGTGTTAAACTCACCAGTTAGAAGAGATTCCTGGACTGGATTGGAGAAAAGCACAAACAGGATTCAGCAGCATGTGGTCTGCAAGGATCGGTCTTTTCTTTCAGATCTTATTTACTTATTTACAGACTTACTTATCTAGAGAGAGTGTGCGTGCGCTTGAGCACCGGCAGGGGAGAAGCGGAGGGCCAGAAGGAATCCGGAGCAGACTCCTGCGGAGCGCGGAACCCCCTGCGGGGCGGAGGGCACAACCCCGAGATCACGGCTGAGCTGAAACCGACAGTCGGAGGCCCAGCCGACGGAGTCACCAGGAGTCCTGCAAGGATCGGTCTGCAAACTAAAAGCCAGGGACGCCTGGGGGGCTCAGTTGGTGAAGCTCCTGCCTTCGGCTCTGGTCATGGTCCCAGGGTCCTGCTTCTCCGTCTGCCTCCATGGCTGGTCTCCCTGCTCGGCTCAGTCTCTCTCTCTCTCGCTCTCTCTCTCTCTCTCACACGCGTGCGCACACACTCTCTCTGTCAAGTGAATAAATAAAATCTTAAAAAAAAAAAAAAACCAAAGCAAAAAATCGAAAGCCTTATGAACTGAAGGAAGCAGTCCTGGTCCCCAGTCGAGTGGGATTACAGGCGGGCATCTCGGCGACGAGAGGGGCCCAGAGCTCGGAGCACCCAGCAGCCCCTCCAAATTGGTGAGGAAATGCAGGCGCAGGCGCAGGCACACCCACCACCGGCACACGCCTTGGAGAAACAGGTGGTCCAGAGAGACGGAACCCGAAGCGTTGCGTTGAAGACCCAGCAGTTCGACGGGTGAACGGGATGACTCACAGGTACTCACGTCCCACAAACCACGCACGCCTGCTCTCTGAGTCCATAGGGAACATTTCTGCCCAAATGTCAGCCCGTAAAGAAGTCTTGGAACATCGAACGTGGTCAATAACGAAAGACATAAATGAGATTTCTCTAAAAAATCAAGTCATCTGAATCCCTGCACGTGACGTCTATATTCCTCAAGGCAGAGAATATATCAAAGTTGGACAACGAGGCCGAAGGCTTTCAGTAGGCCAGTCAATAAAATGGTGGGCAAAGCATTTCCCACGGCAAAATCTCCAGGCCCACGTACCTTTAGAAGTACATTCCACCAAACTTGCAAAAGAATTTTCCGTGAACTCATGGTGGTGGCTCAAACAAAACCAAACCAAATAGAAAAAGGGACGATCTAGTGAACTTACTGGATGAGGCTGGAACATGGTAGATTCCCAAACGAGAAAAGGACAGTACAGGCCCGAGAAGCGCTGACGAGCACATAGATGCAAACCCACTGGATGTCGCCTGGTGAAACGCAGCAGCATTCTGGAAAAGAGCGTGTTGGTACCAGCCACACAGGATGGTCCGGGCGCCTGCACAGCCGACAGTGGTCACCTCGTTGACAGACGTTAGGGAACAAACACTGATATCAATTGATACAGCAGAGCATTTGATAAACTCCAATACCTATTTGTGATTATAAAAACAAAGAATCCCAGAAAAACTCTTAGCAAATTAGCTCTAAAACATGACTTTTTTTTAAGTAGTTGCCACACCCAGCACGGAGCCCAACACGGGGCTTGAACTCACGACCCCGAGATCAAGCCCTGAGCCGAGATCAAGAGTCAGACGCTCACCTGACTGAGCCCCCAGGTGCCCCTAAATCGCGACTTCTTTACCTGGCCTTTTGCTTGTTACTGAAAGCCGGCGGAAATCATTCTGCCTCATAGACGAACTTCACGCGCGGAGACCCTGGCCAAGTCTCCAAGGAAATAAAAGGCATGAAGGTCAAATAACTGGAAGAAAAGAGAAAGGAATTGTCTTTGATGGCAGAGGATATCACTGTCTACCGAAAAAAAAAAAGCAACAAACTCTTGGAAGCAAGTATTTCTCTAACACGCGGGAAGAGATGCGTCGCCCCATGGCGCTCCGGGGCATGAACCCCAGGCCAGGACTGGAGGAAAGGCCCGTGTGTTGGTGGAGGGCCTGGCCTCCAGGCAGCCCTGCTTTCCAGGCCTCAGATCTCAGGCCCCAGAGCCTGGACGCCCTCCTGCCCTGCAGCTGGCGGCCAATGCTGGCTTGGGGGGTGCGCACCAGGAAGCCCTGGGAACCCCACGTCAGGGCCTCGAGCTGGGGAGGGTGTCAGCCTGCCCTGGGTCCGTGTGGGGTCCACATCCCCGTCCCGGCTGCCCGAGTCCACATTCGGTCCGCAGAGGGTGGGGCTGGTGTGGGGTAGGGCCAGGGTAGTGGTTTCTAGAACTCCAAGTGGGCTCGGCTCGGCTCACTTCACCTGTGTCTATTCCCACACAGAGTCTGTGGCTTTCATTTGCAAAATGCCGTGGGCGGGGCACTTACGGATTTTCAGGGTATTGATTATTTGATGATATTGAAAATTTAGGCTAATTTAGGCACGATAAAGGTATTGTGGTTATCATTTTGCAAAAGAGCCCTTGTCGTTGATAGATATGTGCTGATGATGGATGTGGGGAACAGGACGGGTCTAGAGAGGGGTCCTAGTTGTTGAAGAGGTTGGTATGGGTAATGGGAGTCATTTATCGTATTCTGCCTACCTTTTTGTATGTGTCCAAATTCTCCACTACAGAAATGTTTTTAAAGACTTTTTAAAATTGATTTTTGAGAGAGAGCACACGCATGAGCAGGGGGAGACATAGAAGGAGACACAGACTCCCCGTTGAGCAGGGACTTTTTTTTTTTCCCCCATATGGGACTCGAACTCAGGACTCGATCCCAGGACTCTGGGATCATGACCTGAGCCAAAGGCAGGTGCTTAACCCATTGAGCCACCCGGACGCCCCGGAAAATTTTTTTAAAAATAAAACTAACTGGGGGCACCGGCGGGCTCCGTGGGTGCAATGTGTGACCGTTGATCTCAGGGTTGTGAGTTCGAGCCCCACATTGGGAGTAGAGATTACTGGAAAATAAAATCTTTAAAAAAAAAAACCCGAAACAACGAACTGGTTTCTTACCCATCTGACGCCAGTTAGGTCTGTGTGCGGCGGACATGCCCTTGGATCTGTGCCAGACAGACTGTGAGATCTTGAGATCCCTCTCAGCATGCAAATCCTGTCCTCCTTTTCTTGACCTTGTTATGAATACCTCGGCCTCACCCAGAACCTTTCGTCTCTTTACCTTGAGCCATTTTGTAACTCGAGAGGATTTACGAGGTGCCTGTCTAATCTGCCAGAGATTTGAGTGGGTGTGCGGTGCTACCGTGACTTAGCCCTTGACTTAAGGCTGAGCCGTGACAGCTCTGTCTCGCAGGTGTTCTGTCTACCGCTGAAAAGCAGTTGTCTCTTTTACGTCCCTGAAATGACGGACCGGCTCCCTTTCCCTTTCCCTGGCTTGCAAACCAGCCCACCTTGTCTAGGCGTCTTGCTCTCTCTCTCTCAAAATATAATTCGCAATCTTAAAATTCACTCCTTTAAAAGCGAACAATTCAGGGTTTTTTAGTATATCCAACGTTCAGCAACCATCACCACCACCCAATTCCACAACATTTCATCGTTCCTAAGAGCCACTCCCTACATTCTGACCGTGATTCTCCAGCCCCTGGAAACCACTCATTCATTTTCTGTGTCTCGGGGCGTGCCGGCCCCCGGGCGTTTCCTGTTCACAGACTCGCACGGTATGTGGTTTGCGGCAGGCTTCCTTCACCACCGTAATGTTTTGAAGGTTCATCCGTGGGGCGGCAGGTGTCAATGCTTCTTTCTCGTTACGGCTGAACTACATTCCATCACAAGGATGCCCCACGTTTTCTTTATTCTTTCAGTAGTTGGTGGTAACTTGGGTTGTTTTCACTTCTTAGCTACTACGAATAATGCAGCTATGAATGTTAGTGTGTAAGTTTATATATTTTGTATTGAAAACATATGTTTTCAATTCTCTTAAAATTTACTCCTTAATTCCTAGGAGTGGAACCGTGGGGTCATCCGGTCAGATTGTTCTCCAGATCGTTCTCCAGAGTGGCCACACCATTTCACATTCCCACCAACAGTGCGCAAAGATTCCAATTTCTCCACACCCTCTCCAACTCTTGCTATTTTCCGTTTGTTTGTTTGTTTTTAAATTATGGCCATCCTTTTAAAGATAAAATGGTATCCCATTGTGGTTTTGATTTGCATTCCCCTAATGACTAATGGCATCGGCATCTTTTCATGTGCTTCTTGGACATTTGGGGATCTCCTTTGGAAAAATGTCCACTCAAATCCTTTGCCTTTTGAAAAATTTTTCTGATTACTGTTGAGTTTTAAGTGTTCTTTATGGATTCTTAATACAAGGCCCTTATCAGATAGGTGATTTCCAAATATTTTCTCCCATTATGTGGGTTGTCTTCTTGCTTTCTAGGTGGTGACCCTGCATTCATGGGACAAGTCCCAATCTGTGTGTAATCCTTTTTTATACACTAGTGGATTCAGTTTGCTAGTATTTTGTCAAGAATTTTTGACCCCATGTCCATAAGGGATATCAGCCTGTAGTTTTCTTGTGATGTCTTTGGTTTCATTATGATGATAATACTGGCTTTTAAGAATGAGATAGGAAGGGCACCTGGGTGGCTCAGTGGGTTAAAGCCTCTGCCTTCGGCTCAGGTCATGGTCTCAGGGTCCTGGGATCGAGGCCCGCATCGGGCTCCCTGCTCAGCGGGGAGCCTGCTTCCCCCTCTCTCTCTCTCTGCCTGCCTCTCTGCCTGCTTGTGATCTCTCTCCCTCTGTGAAATAAATAAATAAAATCTTAAAAAAAAAAAAAAGAATGAGATAGGAAGTCTGCCCCTTCTGGAAGAGTTTATGACAAATTGGTGTTGATTCTTCTTTGAACTTTTGGTAGAATCCAGCAGTGAAGCCATCTGTCTGGGCTTCTTCTGAGGGAAGATTTGAGATTGCTCTCTCTTTGCTTGTTATAGATCTGCTCAGATCTTCTATTTCCCTTGAGCTAGTTTAATGTCTTGCTCAGAATTATTTCATTTCATCTAGGTCATCTAACTTGTTGGCATATTGTTGTTCATGTATTTGAACTATTCAATATAAAAAATTATCATTTTTTTTCTGTAAGGTCAGTAGTAGTGTCCCCTTTTTCATGCATGATTTTAGTGATTTCAGTCTTCTCTTTTTCTCTTGGCCAGTCTAGCTAAGGGCTTTCAATTTGATTTATCTTTTTAAAGCAACTTTTAGTTTCATTGGCTTTTTTCCCTACGTTTTCCTATTCTGTTTCTGTGCTCACCTTTACTATTCCCATCCTCCTGCTTGCTTTGGGTTTGGGTTTAGTTTACTCTTCTGGTTTCTTAAGGTGAAAGATTAGGTTATAAATTTGAGATGTTTGTTCTTTTAAGTATAAGTGTTTATTTTTTTGGAAAGATTTTATTTATTTATTTGACAGAGACAGAGACAGCAAAAGAGGGAACATAAGCAGGGGGAGTGGGAGAGGCAGAAGCAGGCCTCCCACTGAGCAGGGAGCCCAAAGCAGGGCTGGATCCCAGGATCCTGGGATCATGACCTGAGCCAAAGGCAGATGCTTAACGACTGACCACCCAGGCATCCCAAGTATAGTTGTTTAAAGATATAAATTTCTCTGAGTGCTGCTTTTACTGTATCCCATAGTTTTAGTATGTTGTATGTTTCTTTTAAAGTCATTTCAAAGTACTTTCTAATTTCTCTTGGAATTTTCTCTTTGATCATTAGTATTTTAGGAGTATGCTGTTTAATTTCCACAGATGTGTGAAATTTCCAAATTTCTTTCTGTTGGTTTATAATTTCATTCTATTGTGGTCAAAGGATATCTTTTGCATGATTTCAATCCTTTCAAATTTACTGAGACCTATTTTATGGCCTAACATACAGTCTGTCTTGGAGAACGTTTCACATACACTTGAGAAGATTATTCATTCTTTTGTTGTTGGATAGAATGTTCTATTATGTTCGTTTGGTCTAGTTGGCTTACAGTGTTTTTTGGTCTTCTCTCTGCTGGTCTTCCGTCTGATTGTTCCATCCATTATGAAATTTGGGTATTGAAGTTTCCGACTATTATTGTTGAATTGTCAATATCTCTCTTTAATTTTGTCAGTTTTTGCTTCATGTATTTTGAGGCTCCGTTGTTGGGTGCATACATGTTTATAAATATCATGTCTTCTGGATGGACTGACACTTTTTTTTAAGTAGTCTCCACACACAGCATGGAGCTCAAGATGGGACTTGAACTCACAATCCCGAGATCGAGAACCGAACTGAGATCAAGAGTCAGATTTTTTTTTTGACAGAGAGAGGGAGAGAGCACAAGCAAGGGGACTAGCAGGCAGAGGGAGAGGGAGAAGCAGGCTCCCTACTGAGTAAGGAGCCTGATGTGGGACTCGATCCCAGGACTCCAGGATCATGACCTGAGCCAAAGGCAGACACTTAACCAATGGAGCCACCCAGGTACCCCAAGAGTCAGATGTTTCAAGGGACTGAGTTACCTAGGCACCCTGATGGATTGACAGTTTTATCATTATATGATGTCTTTCTTTGTCTCTAGTAATAACTTTTGTGTTAAAGTGTGTTTTGTCTGATATTAATATCCACTCCAGGTCTCTCCTTTTTTAAAATAGCTATTTTTTTAGTGGCTGCCCCTGGGGATTATCATTATCATCTTAATCGATAACAATCTAATTTGGATTATTACCAACGACACTTCAATAGCATATGGTAGTATACTGCTCCATTCCACCATTTTTGATGTCAATGTCACAAATTACATATTTTTCTCTCTTTTTAAAAGATTTTACTTACTCATTTGTGAGAAAGAGAGAGCACAGGCAGGGAGCAAGGGGAGGGTCAGAGAGAGAGGGAGAAGCAGACTCCCTGCTGAGCAGGGAGCCTGACGTGGGGCTCAGTCCCAGGACCCTGGAACCACGACCTGAGCCAAAGGCAGATGCTTAACCAACTGAGCCACCCAGGCTCCCCTGGGTGTTTACACAATATATAGTTGTGTAAACACCAGCTTAGATGCTTATTGCTTATGTAGTTGTCCTTTAAGTCAGGTAGGAAAAAAGGCAGTTACAAACAAAAACTACACTTATATGGCCTTTGCTATTTATCTTTGCACTCACCTTTACTGGTGCTCTGAAATTGTTCATTTGAAACTGAATGACTGTCTAGTGTCCTTCCATTTCAGCCTGAAGGACTCCCTTTAGTACCCCTCATAGGTCAGGTCCAGGAACAACAAACTCTCCCAGCTTTTCTTTATTATTATTAAGAATGTCTTAAGTTTTTCTTCATTTTCAAAGAATGATTTTGCTGCATATAGAATTCTTGGTTGACTTCTTTTTCTTGGCACTTTGAATATGTCGTCCCACTTTGGGTACACATCAGGTCTCTGAAGTGCTGTACGTGTCTTAATTTCTTTCTCTTTCTGTTTCTAAGACTAGAAAATCTCAATTGATATATGTTCAAGTTCAATGATTCTTCTGTCTGCTCAAATTTGAGCTGCTAGAGTGAATTTTTTTTTATTTCATTGATTGAACTACTCAACTCCAGAATTTCTATTTGATTCTTTACAAACATTTTTAGCAGCTCCTGGCTGGCTGAGTGGGAAGAGCATGTGACTCTTGATCTTGGGGTCATGAGTTCGAGCCCCAGATTGGGCATAGAGATTACATAAATGGATAAAACTTTAAAAATAAAAAAAATAAAATGTAAAATGTAAAATTTAAAAAATAAATTTTACATTGTGTTAAAATGTGTAAAACACAAAATTCACCATTTTAACCATTTTAACACGTACAGTTCCATGGCATTGAATACACGCACGTGGTTGTACGGCTGTTGCCGCTGTTCATCTCCCAAGCTTTTTGATCATCCCACAGTGAAATTCTGGGCCCATTAACTGACAGCTCCCCATGTCCGGCCCCACCCCCAGCCTCTGGTAGTCACTGTTCTACATTCTGTCTCCATGCATTTGACTGCTCTAGGCATCTCGTACGAGTGGAATCAGACAGAATTTGTTTTCTTGTGTCTGGATTGCACCGTGTTCCTTAATGACTTTAAGGTTCACTCAAATTGTAGCATATATCAGAATTTCATTCTTTTTAAAAGCTGAACAATCGCCTGTCAGTGGATACTTGGGTTGTTTCCCATTCCCTTCCTGTAACTTTATTCTCACTCAAAATAAGTGAATTGGCTGAGATTCTGCCGTCTTCATTCCAGGATCCAGGCTGAAGAAATGACCATGATCTGGAATATTTCTGGTCTTCCTGGCTGAGGGAAAGAGAACTTCAGCACTTAAGGGCTCTGGTAGGAAGGGGTCACTGCCGGTCACACCTCATTGACCGACCCTGGTCACACGGTCTCACTGCCCGCAGAGGGGCCAGGCAGGGCCCGCAGAGGAGGGAGCAGAGCTGGCGAACACTCACTTCACTGAAAACCATCATTTTTATCTCACTTATTGTGATCTTAACTATTCACTTTTGTAGTTTATTCTCTCAATAATGAGTAGCATTATTTGGTAGTGGTGATTGTTTTCTGCATAAATGATCTGGTATCCCGTTACTGAATTTTGCTATGATTTCTGCAAAATAAAAAATATCCACCTTACCCCAGGAGTACTGTTGTTTGGACAGTCTTCTGAAGCCTGGACGTTGCCTCATCAAAACCCGAACCTAGGACCGGCACAGTCTACAGATGTCTACAAGGGTGACATTTCTTCTGTTTGTTTGTTTGTTTTTTAAGATTTTCTTTATTTGACAGAGAGAGAGAGATCACAGGTAGGCAGAGAGGCAGGCAGAGAGAGAGAGGGGGAAGCAGGCTCCCCGCCCAGCAGAGAGCCCGACGTGGGGCTCGATCCCAGGACCCTGAGATCATGACCTGAGCCGAAGGCAGAGGCTTTCACCCACTGAGCCACCAGGCACCCCAGCTTCTGGGTTTTTAATACCTAAACTTTTAGAACATATGGATCTCTCAATTTTTTTCCAGGTTTATGCAGTGGCGGTATTATGGTCAATGAGGTTTATTTGAGGCACAATTGTCGCTAATTGAAAACTTTTCTCAATTTTTTCCCAGCAATATCTATATAGGAATCTTTTATATTTATATCCCCCCAAATCAGTAAACGAACTTTACCAAAATAATGTGTGGAGGGGGTGCCTGGGTGACTTAGTTAAGCATCTGACTTTGGCTCAGGTGATGATCTCAGGGTCCTGGGATCGAGCCCCACATGAGGTCCCTGCTCAGCAGAGAGTCTGCTTCTCCCTCTGTCCTTCCCCCCACCACTCTCTCTCTCAAATAAATAAATAAAATCTTTTAAAAAGTAATGTGTGGGGAAAATCTTGGGTTAAAGCTCATAAACAAGGGGTAGATGATTGCAATCCCCTGAGGGCGTTTTGCACAGCCCGGGTAGAAAGAAATGAGTGTGTTCATGCTCAGGACGGGGCTGGGGCTGAACGGAGGCACATTCCCGCTGGTGGATCTGTTAACATCCCCGTTCATCTCTGTTTGGGAAGAGAAGTGTTCAGCATTTTACATTCAATTACATGAAAGTGTTACTTGCACAAAGATGTTTTTACTGGTTTTTAGTTGTACTGTAAATTTTCCCACTCAAAATAGACTCCCCGCTGCTATCCTTGTGGAAAATGTCTGACTCACGGGTGTAGACTCTCAACATTAAATGGAAGAGACCTGTGTCTGAGAATGGATAGAAGCAAAGCACCTGAATTATACTTTTTTTAAAAAGAGATTTTATTTATTTATTTGACACAGAGACAGAGAGATCACAAGCAGGCAGAGAGGCAGGCAGAGAGGGAGGAAGAAGCAGGCTCCCCGCCGAGCAGGGAGCCCGAAGCGGGGCTCGATCCCAGGACCCTGAGATCATGACCTGAGCCGAAGGCAGAGGCTTTAACCCACTGAGCCACCCAGGTGCCCCTGAATTATACTTTTTTCATACAGTGTTGATTCCATAGCATAGACTGTTAATTTTTTCCCAAACTTCTAAGAGACAGCTCTAACACTCGATATCATTACTGATGGGCATGTTATGTCTTCGTGTTCATTACGATCCAACTCAGGCTCCGTCCTCACTCATCACCTGGTATTCTTCAGGCCCAAAGAAGTTGAAATAAAAACAGAACCACAATCTTCTGAGAATTATCTACTATACCACGTGCCGAGAAGCACAGGTCGTCTGAGATGTCAGGCCAAAAAGGCCCTTTAACTCTGGACCCTTTCTCTGCTTCCTCAAGAGCTGGCGGCACACAGCCCCCCACGGACCTGCCCCCTTCCTCGGTCACGGTCACAGAGCTGAAGACTGGTCTGCCTCCAAACAAGACACGTTGCTGCCATCTGCTGGGAAACTCTCATGGGAAATAAATTTTGCCACCTGCGCCCACGTTGTTGGAGACACAAGCCCGAATTCAGACACATCGTAATGAAAACACGTCGAGGTGTTGGACTTAAGAACATCCGTGACGTGATGCTGTGTCCGCAGAGGCGATGCTCTTGCCGTCACTGTCCCCTCCTGGCCTGGCCCAGGGCCAGTCGCAAACACCAGCACAGGGCTTGGCCAGGAGCGGACCAGAAGGAGCAGCGTCCCCGTGGACGCGGAGTCTTCTCAACCCACACGTCGAGGTCACGGTTATGGGCAGGCCGGGTCCGTGGCCCCTGTTCTCAGAGGCGGGTGGGTGGAATCTCTGTTTCTTGAGGGCATGTGGGTGCGAGGCCGAGGGGGACAAGGCTAGCCGCCCAGGGCGCAGGGGGCAGGCCGGACTCCCTCCCTCCCACAGTCTGGATCCACCAGAGAAGCCCCCTGTCTCTTCCAGGGTCAGGAGAGAAGTCTCCCCCAACATCCTGGCTTCCGTCCCCTCTCCCCACTTGGCTTATGGCTCCTTCAGCTATGGTCCCTGAGGGTCTGGGTGCCCCCTTGGGTGGGGGGTGACCAAGACCAGCCACCCACCAGCCCACTCCGCTCCGTCCGTGGGCGGTCCTTCTCCGACCCCATCGCGGCCCTTTGCGCGCCTCTGGGGCTCCCCCGGGCCGCGGGAGTGGGAGCGGCTCCCCAGAAGCCCCGACGCGGATCGGAAAGGGACGCTGGCGAGATGGGCTGGGTGTTTGTCAAGACGGCTCCCAGCTGCGCTTCCGCCAGGAGGTTCCTGGGGTGACCTTTGCCACGGGCTGGTGTCTCCACGGGAGACACGTCCCCTCTCCCACCGTGTGGTTACCTAGCATCCGAGTTTGCGGAGGAAAAGCGGGATAAGCACCTGCCTGACTCCTTTTTTTTTTCTTCCAATTAATAATTCTCCAGTGGCTGGACGTTTATTTTCAATGTTTTGGAAATCGTTCCCCTTTCCTTTTTCTGTTATTGTGGCAAACTGGACACAGCGCAGAGTGCACTCTCCCCCTCCCTCGTCACTGTCGAGTTCCGTGGCGCCCCACGCGCAGAGGGTGCAGCTGGCCTCCGCGGGCCTGCTCCAGAACGGTGTTCGTCTTGTAACACGGAACCAAGACCCACTCAACACCAACTCCAAATCGTCCCCTCCTCCAGCCCCTCCGACCACCCTTCTACTCCCTGTCCCTGTAATTTTGACGACGGACTTCCTGTAACTGCAATCGCACCCTTTGTCTCTCCGTGGCTGGCTTATTTCTCTGAGCACAGCGTCTTCAGGGTTTGCCCGTGTTTGCACGTGTCAGGGTGTCCTTCCCAGCGAAGGCTGAGTAATATTCCGGAGTGTGGACGTCCCACACTTCGCTTGTCCGTCCATCCATCCATGGACACTGGTGTCCCTCCCGTCTTCTGGCTACTGTGCATGTGGCTGCTGTGTCGTGGCTGTAGATACCTTGTCAAGTCTCTGGGGTCCCTGCCCACAAGTGGCATTGCGGGATCAAAAGGTAATCACATTACTGATATTCTGAGGACATGCCCTGCTGTTTTCCTGGAAGTTCTGCCATCTTTCGCTCCCTGCAGCAGTGCCCAGGGCCGTTCCAGTTCCTCCATATCCTTGCCAACACTTGCTATGTTTTTTTTGTTGTTGTCATTGTTGTTTTTAAGATTTCATTTATTTATTTGACAGAGAGGGAGAGAGATCACAAGTAGGCAGAGAGGCAGGCAGAGAGAGAGGGGGAAGCAGGCTCCCCGCTGAGCAGGGAGCCCGATGTGGGCCTCGATCCCAAGACCCTGAGATCATGACCTGAGCTGAAGGCAGAGGCTTTAACCCACTGAGCCACCCAGGCGCCCCTCTTGCTATGTTTTTATTTTTGTTTTCTGATGGTGGTCGTCCTACTCATCCTCCTGAGTGGCCTCGGCATCCTTGTCAAAAACCACTTGGTCATATGTGTGAGGGTTAATTTCTGAGCTCCCTATTCTACTCTTTGGCCCATATATCTGTCTTTATGCCATCACCATATTATTTCTACTGCAGTAGGCTTGTAGTATGTTTTGAAGTCAGAAAGTGTGAGTCCTCCAGCTTTGTTCTTCTTTTCCAAGATAGTTTTGGCTATTTGGCTAATCCCCCTCTAGATTTCATGTAATTTTAGGATGCGTTTTTCTATTTCTGCAAAAATTGTCATAAGGATTTTGATAGGGATTGCACTGAATCTGTAGAGCATTGGGGTAGCATTGATATTTTCATAGTATTGAGTCTTCCAATCCAGGAACATGAATGTGTTTCCATTTATTTACATCTTCTCTAATTTCTTTGAGTCATGATTTGTAGTTTTCCTTTTCACCTTCTTGGTTAATTCCTAAGTCTTTTATTCTTTTTGGGGTAGCTGTAAAAGGAATTGTTTTGTAATTTCCTTTCCAGATCAGTATCAGCAGATAGAAACTCCACTAATTTTTGTGCGTTGACTTTGTGTCCTGCCGCTTCACTGAATGTACTTACTAGTTCTGACGGGGATTTTTGTGCGTTGACTTTGTGTCCTGCCGCTTCACTGAATGTACTTACTAGTTCTGACGGGGATTTTTGTGCCTTCGTTAGGTGTTTCCCATCTAAGACCACATTGTCTGCTCACAGAGATAAGTTTACTTCTTCCTTTCCGATTGGGATGCCCTTTATTTCTTTTACTTGTCTAATTGCTCTGGCTGGAATTTCCAGTACTATAGTGAAGAGAAATAAAAGCAGATATCCTGGCTTTACTCTGATCTTAGAGGAAAAGCCTTCAGTATTTCACCATTGAGTATGAGGTTTCTTGTGGATTTTTCAACTATGGCTTTTATTATGTTGAGATAGTTTTCTTCTACCCCCAATTCGTGGAGTGTTTTTATCATGAAAGGTGCTGCATTTTTGTCTAACGCTTTTCTCTCAATCAACTGAGGGGACCATGTGGGGGTTTCCTTTATTGTGTTGCTGTGTCTTTCGTTTCACCACAGAATTCCTCGGAGCATTTCTTTCAGAACAGGCCTAATGGTAATGAACTACCTCAGTTTTTGTGTGTGGGGGAACGTCTTAATTTTTCCCTCACTCTGGAAGGACAGTTTTGGTGAAAATGGGATTCTTTTTTTTTTTTTTTTTTTTGTTAAGAGTTTATTTATTTATTTCACAGAGAGAGACACAGTGAGAGAGGAAACACAAGCAGGGGGAGTGGGAGCAGGAGAAGCGGGCTCCCCGCTGAGTAGAGAGCCCAATGTGGGGCTCGATCCCAGGACCTTGACACTTAACAACTTGAGGCACCCAGGAGCCCCGAAATAGGATTCTTAGTTGACACTTTTTTTTTCTTTTTAGCACTTTTAGCCCACTGCCTTGGGGCCTCCAAAGTTTCTGATGAGAAATCCACTCATTATCTTACTGATGACCCCTTGGATGCAGTGAGTGGCTTCTCTCCTGCTGCTTTCTTTCTTTCTTTTTTTTTAAATTGTATTTATTTATTCGATATATAGAGAGAGATTACAAGTAGGCAGAGAGGCAGGCAGAGAGAGAAGAGGAAGCAGGCTCCCTGCTGAGCAGAGAGCCAGATGCGGGGCTCGATCCCAGGACCCTGAGATCGTGACCTGAGCCGAAGGCAGAGGCTTTAACCCACTGAGCCACCCAGGCGCCCCATCTCTTGTTGCTTTCGAAATTCTTTTTGGTGGGGCACCTGGATGGCTCAGTGGGTTGAGCGTCTGCCTTTGGCCCAGGTCATGATCTCAGGGTCCTGGGATCCAGCCCCGCATCAGGCTCCCTGCTCAGCAGAGTCTGCTTCTCCCTCTCCCTCTGCCTGATGCTCTGCCTACTTGTGCTTCTCTATCTCTCAAATTGAGAGAGTCAATACTATCCAAATAAATAAATAGATAAATAAATAAATCTTAAAATTTTTTTTGTTTTGTCTTTTGAAGGTTTGGTTATACTGTGTCTTGGTGTGGGTCTTTTTGAGTTCACCTTAACTTGGAGGTCTTGAGCCTCTTGGATGCTTATATTCATGTCTTTCATCAAATTTGGGAAGTTTGAAACCATGATTTCTTCAGCTATTCTCTGTCTCTTTCCCTCTCTCTCTCCTCCTTCTGGGATCCCATGATGCACATGTTGGTCTGCTTGGTGACATCACAAGTCCCTCAGGCTCTGGTCACTTCATCCTTTTTTTTTCCCCTTCAGTTCTTCGGACTTGATCATTTCTATTGTCCTATCTTCTGGTTTGCCAGTTCTTTGTTCTGCCTGCTCAAATCTGCCTTTGAATCCCTTTCGCTCAGTTTTTGTACAAATGTATGATTTTTGTTTTCCTTTTGGTTCTTATACATTTCAGCTCCGTACTTTCTTTTTAGTTTCTCTTTAGGTTTTCTATCTCTTTGTTGATCTCTCCATTTTAGTCATACATAATTTTCTTGACATTCTCCACATCTTCCTTTAGTTCTCTGAGCATCTTTTAGACAAATTAAAGTCTTCATTTAGCAGATCTGCCAGGTCTTTTTCAGGAACAGTTTCTGTTGACCTTTCTTTCAGAAGGTCGTACTTTCCTATTTCGTGGTGTGCCCTGTGATTTTTCTGTTGAAGACTGGATGTTTGAGTCTAATAGTGTGGAAACTCTGGGGATCAGATTCTCCCCCTTCCCCAGGGTTAGCTGTGTTATTATTACTGTTGCTATTGTTTGTTGTTGCCTGTCTCTACGCTAAGGGTTAGTGTGAGGGGTAAACAGAAGGTCTTATTGGGTCTTTTCTGAGCCTGTTCCTTTCCATGGGACTGCACAGTCATTTTCTTTCTTTCTCTCTTTTTTAAGATTTTATTTATTTGTTTGAGAGAGAGAAAGCACGAGCAAGGGCAGACGCAGAGGGAGAAGCAGACTCCCCACTGAGCAGGGAGCCCAACACGGGGCTTGATCCTGGGACTTTGGGTTCATTACCCGAGGCAAAGGCAGAAGTCCAACAGACTGAGCCACCCAAGTGCCCTGCGTGGTCACTTTCTAATTTTTCTTTTATATGCAGTTGCCTTTGAATGTCCTAGTCTGTAATGTTTGGCTCCCAAAGGCGAGAAAAGAGGAAAATAAAGTTGGAGGAAAGGGCGCAAGGCCTTTATTTTATTTTTAAGATTTATTTATTTATGTTAGAGGGGTGGAGGGAGGGACAGAGGGAGGTGGAGAGAGAGAATCTCAAGCAGACTCCCTGCTGAGCATGGAGACCAATGCAGGGCTCGAGCTCACAATCCTGAGATCACGACCCAAGCCGAATCCAAGAGTCAGATGCTTAACTGACTGAGCACCAGGAGCCCTGGGGCCAGCCCTTTAAATACTCTGGGAGTCACTCCAACCAGAGGGCCTTGCATCAGTGTGGGAGGTGTAAAAGAGCCTCCCCTCTCTGTTTCGGCACCTGTGTGCTCAGAAGAGGCGCTCAGTGGTCAGCGCACAGACCCTCCGTATTTGGAGACAGGGTCCTCTGTCCACCCAGGACCTCGGAAGCTGTGTGTGCCCGATGCCCCAGGACCACCCGTGCAGCGGCCCACCTGGAGACGGGGTGGGGGATGGGTAGCTGCTACCACGCTAAGAGCTCACACTGACCGAAATTAACCACATCGCACCACCTGAGTCTTTCCCTGGAAGTTACAAACCTTCGGTAGAGTCCGGGTTTCCATTAGCGGTTCGATCCGACAGATTCTGCAGCACAACCGTTGTTTTCGCGGAGGGATGGATTCCTGGCGCTTCACACGCCACCATCTTCCAGTGCGTGATCCTCTGGCATTATGTACCAATTTTGAAATATATATAGTAAGTTGGTCCCCCCTGCCGTGTCCTCCGAAGATGAGCAACTTAACTCGTAGGTTCAAGCGCTGTTTTCCTCACTGATACTCGGCTTGTCCCATCTTCCAACTTCTAACACTGTAAAGCCTCATGTTCTGAGAGGAGACCCTTTTCAGGAGATCACACCAGTCCCATCGCTTCTGGGGACCAGCTCTGGGGAAGCTGCTGTCGTTCTGGGCATGGGGTGTGCAGTGCGGCCTACAATTCTACCTCGCTTGGGTGGTGCTCTCTTATTTCATGTTGGCTCTTTCGGAACAGATGCCCCCCGACATCCTATTGAGACAGGAGATGAGATGCCCCCGGGGCCTGGAGCCCAAAGGATATGCTTGGGGGAGGTCAGGCCTGCTCCAGGGGACTCCTGGCTCTGCCCCGGGCAGCCACAGTTCCAGGAGCTGATGGCCTCCCTGCCCGGAAGGAAGCTGACGACTTACCCCTCCTCCCCACCTCCTTAATAAGTCCAGGCCTCGTGGTGCAGCTGGCTGTGGGACCGGCTGCTGGGGAGACACGGGAGTGGCTGAGCACGGGTGTAATCAGCTGGGATTAGCGGAGGCCCCAGAGAACAGGGACAGCTCAAGTGTGCTGAGCCTGGGGAGGAGCCTGGGAACAGGGCTGTCTCTGGACCCTGGAGGGCAAACAGGAAGGGGTGAGAGTTCAGGAGACAGGACGCCTGGCTCCCGCCTGCCTACGAGCCAGTGGGACACGCCAGTGTCGGAGGCCCCATGCACATGTGCGGGAGCTGTCCCCGAGATTCTCGGCAGAGGGGCGTGTGCTCGGTGGGCCACGAAGCTGCCTCTGGCTGCGGGCCTCCCATCTCCCATGCCAGGCCCTCTGCCTTCCGTGGACAGGGTCCCCACAGGGCCTCAACCCGGGACTCTAGGGCTCTGCTTCTCAGTCCCTGAACCACGACACCCACATGTCCCAGGCGCTCTGGTCGCTGTCTGGGGCACAGCTCGATCCATCCCTGGCAGCCAAGAATTACCGGCTCCCAGAGCCCTGACAGCAGTGTGGTCAGACTCGCGGCCCCCAGAGCTGGGAGGAAGTACATGCTGGTGCGGAAGCCGCTGGGCCGTGGTGCCCGTTCTGACAGCTGTGACTGACCAGGACCCGTGGCACGACGGAGATGCCCCCATGGGCCTGACCCACAGCGCCAGCATGGGCGCCCCCCAACATGGTGTTCCAAGGCATGGGTGTCCGGCAAGCGGGTGGCTGAGGGCGGCGGCTCCCAAACTCAGGCACGTGGTCACGGGTGGGGTTAGGACACCCCTGGATTCCCGGATTCAATGGGTCCAGCGTGGGGCTGAGGACCTGCAGCTCACTGGCCCCCCGGAACCCCCGGGGCCACGCCGGTGTGGTCCGAGGCCACGTGGTGAGGAACACTAGCTCGTTATGGAGAATCAAAAGGAATTTCAAGGTGAACGATGTGGTTGATGTCAGCTGCCCCAGTAGAAAATATCACTTGACCTGCTTCCCTACCTGAGCCAGTTCTTGGACCCAGAACCCAGGAATCGGAAGATTCCTCCCCAGTATGCTCTTAAGTAGAGGCAGCAAGGCTCCAAGGCCTTTGCCGAAGCTCCCCCAGCCACCGCTCTGGGCAAGTGAGCCCGAGGAAGGGAGGGCCGCCGGGTCAGAGTCCAGGCTGATCGACCCTGGGGGCCGCTGCGCACCAGCACGGACTCCCGCCCAGCCGGGAACACGGGGGTCGGAAGCGGACCGAGTCCTGGTTTGGCACAGGGTCCGGGTCAATCCCCTCCCCGTGTGGCACAGAAAGCTTTGCCAGGCCCAGAGCCCCAGAGCCCTTCCCAGAGGCCACGCCGACCTGTTCTAGAGAAGAGCCTCAGCCCTGATCTCTGCCATTTCAGCCCGCGTGCAGGGCGTCTTCCTTATCGCACGGGCTGGCGCTGGGAGGGGCGTCCAGGGCCCCGCTCCATCTCCCCGGCCACAGACGTCTGGGGCCTGCAGCCCGAGGGGCCACGCTGAGGGCCCGCCCGTGGCTCTGTGGGCCCACCAGACCCGCCCGTGAGCGGGAGAGCGGAGCCTGACAAGGACCCGGTCACCGGCATTCGGACCCCCGGGGATGAGGGTCTCGGCCCCGCTCCCCCCGCCCCTGTGGGCTTTCCCGGAAAGACCCCGGGAAGCTGGGCTCCAGCAGGCGGGAGGGGCCCAGCTGCCGAGACTCACGACCGCGTCCGCCTCCGCAGCGTTAACCTTGGCCGATAGGCGCCGACCTAGCTGGGCGCGCACACGGCTCCCGCCAAAGGACGGGCCGCGGATGGGAGCGTGGAGCTCCGGCCTCAGCGGTGCCAGCGGCGAGCGGAGCCCCCGGGGCCTGGCAGAGGGGCCGGCGGCCGTCGGGAGCCTCAGCGGGCGCGCCTCCACCGGCCGCTGCCCAGTCTGCTTCCGCTGCCCCGAGACGCGCGGCCTCAGGCGTCTTCGCCGAGGCCCTGCTCCTCCGCCCCCTGCCAGGCTCCGAGCCTAAGGCGGCGGCCTCCCCCCGACCCCAACCCACACCTGAGCCCAGGACGAACGAGGCACGACCCACTGGAAGTTGGAATTGCTTTTATTGGGGTGAGCGCTGCGGGCTCACCCATGGTCGGGTTAGTGTTCTGCCCTTGCGGAGGCTGCCGGAAACCTGCCGCCTCCACCCGCCGGCCGCCAGGGTTAGTGGGACATGCAAAGCTTAGTCAGAGAGTGGAGGCGGGGCGGGGGTGGGGGAAGCCACCAGGGTGGCCCTGGGCTGGGCGGCCCGTCCCCGGGGCCAGAGGGGGCCGTGTCCCTGGAAGACACGGGCGGGAAGCACCAGGGCAGGGCCGTGGGGGAGCAGAGCCCCGTGGGAGCCCCAGCCACACCCAGCCTGGCCCGGGGCCGGCCTGCCCGAGAGCTGGGCCGCGGGGGTCTCAGCAGAGGGTCCCCCTCCCACCGCAGATCTGGGTCCTCGGGGCCTGGGGCGGGAGGGAGGACACTGAAGGCACTTATTAGAAGACTGAGGCTGGAAGGCGGAAGCCAGAGGCCTGGGGTCTTGGGACAGGGTCAGGGGCTGAGGGCAGAGGCCGTGGCTTGCCTGGGGCCAGCCGGCTCTGTACACTGGACCCGTCTCTTCCTGTGGGGAAGGGGCCTCTCCGGGCAGGCTGGAAGAGACGGCCCCCCAGGCCCCCCAGGCCCTCCCGCCCTCCCCAGCAGGGCCCGCTGAGCATGGAGCTCAGGCCCAGAAACAGGAACGAAAGCTGGTCGTGAGGGCTGTGTTCGTGACGGGGGCCGCCCCCCGCCGCCCCGAGCGGCGAGGACTGGTGGGGAGGCCCAGCGGGCAGGGCCGGGGGAACCGGGCCCACAGAACACCCTCCCTGGACACCCAGGACGGCTGGGCTGGCAGCCTGGCTGGGGACCCTCCAAGGCGCCTGGCTGTGGTGAGTGGCAGGCAGACAGGAGCAGGGGGCCTGCGGGGGCAGCTGGTCCGCGGGGCCGGGCCGGCCCCATCCCCCGGGACGCGGGCTGTCTGGACAGCAAACAGGGACTCACGTATTAGTCTGGTTGGTTTTTTGGTTAAAGTTGAGGCACCGCTTGGGAGGAAGACACCTTTAAACGCGAACGACCCCAACGCCTGGGCGGGGAGCCAGGCCACATGCAGAGCGGGAGGGCGGGCGCGGGCAGCCGATCAGGCCACTGCGGACTCAGGGCCCCCCAGGGAGGACACAGGCCCCGAGGCGTAGCGGCGGCCGTAGCCTGAGGAAGAGTAGGAGGACGAAGAGAAGGTCATGGAGAAGCCGGAGCCAGTGGCGTCAAAGCTGCCTCGGCGGGAGCCGGCCCGGGAGCCGGTGCGGGAGCCGGAGCGCGAGCCGGCCGTGGAGCCAGAGCCGCTGACGCTGTAGGGGCTGTAGTAGCCCTTGCTGGACTGGGCGGCGGCCTCCAGCAGCCGCAGCCCCGTGCCCTCCTCCACCATGCTGCGGTCCAGCGCGTCCTTGTACGAGATCTTGAGCTTGGTCTTGGGACAGGTGAGGTACTTGGAGTAGGCGCCGACGTCACGCAGCTTCTGGGCCGTCCGGGCGTCCACCATGCCGCGCTGCAGGGCCTCGTCCAGGGGCACGCGGCCCGGAGCGTCGGGCTCGATCAGCCCGCCCGTCAGGTACTGCACTTCCAGGAACCGTTGGCCGGCCTCGTAGTACAGCCAGCCCTTCTTCAGGGCCTGCGCGGCCGACATCTTGGTCTTGGTGCGCGGGTCCTCGAAGCCGCAGAAGGCCTTCTGCGCCAGGTTGATGCGGTCCACCATGATCTTGTCCACCAAGCCCCTGTTGACGGCGTCCGTGACCGGGAGGCGCTCGCCGCTGCTGGGGTCGATGATGCCGCCCGTGCAGGCCTGGGCCTCCAGCAGCCGCTGGCCCGTGATGTTGTCCACCAGATTACGGTGCATGGCCTCCGTGATGGACACCTTCTCCAGCGTCTCCGTGTCCAGGATGCCAGCCACGGGGCCCATCTCCTCCGTGGGGTCCGACCAGGAGGCCGCCTGGGTCCTGGAGGCGGCGGGGCTGATGGGGTAGGACGAGGACGACCCCACGGAGGAGGAGCGGGAGCGGAAGCCGCCGGCGTTGCCCGAGAGCATGTCGGCGAACTCGGTGATGGAGAGCGTGCCGGCACGATACTGCTCCAGCGCCGAGCGGTCGATCAGGTTCCTGGCGATGGCCTCGTCAATGTCGTACTGGCGGCCGGAGCGGCGGTCAATGATCATGGACTTGACCACGCCATCGGAGGAGGAGATGGTGATCTCCTCCCACTCACACTCCTGCTCGGACAGCTCCAGGTACGTCTGGTGGTCGATGAGGCCCTTGCGGTAAGCCTCGTACACAGACATCTCCTTGCCCGTCTCCGGGTCCACAATGACCACGCGGCGCTTGCGCACCGAGGACTTGGAGGACGTCTTCCGCTCCCGCTTCTTCTCCTTCAGCGGCAGCAGGCACAGGCCCGTCTGTGGGTCTGTGATGCAGCGCTCCATCAGCTGCAGGTACGTGAGGTTCTCCTCCGTGTTGGGGTCAAAGAAGCCCTTGGTGTCGTCGCTCGGGTCCGTCAGGATCTCGTTCATCTCCTCGTCGAAGAGGCCGCGCTTGTAGGCCACCTCCACAGGCAGCCGGTGGCTCTCCTCGGGGTCGATGATGCCGCCCGTGGCGATCTGCGCCTCCAGCAGGCGAATGCCGTGGTCCTTCAGGATCAGGCCCTTCTTCATGGCCTGGAACAGGGAGATGAGCTTCCCGGAGTAGGGGTCCTTGTAGCCGGTGACGGCGCGCTCGGCTGACAGCAGCTTGTCCTTGAACTCGGGCCCCACGATGCCCATGCGCACGGCCTCCTCCACAGTCAGCTTGAGCCCCTTGATGGGGTCGATGACGTAGCCGGTGGCCGCCTGCGCCTCCAGCAGCTCGAAGGCCGTGCCGGGCCGGATGATGCCCTTCTTCATGGCCTGGTACACCGACAGCCGCTCCTTGGTGGCGTCCACGAACACGCCGGCGATGCAGCTGGTGCCCTCGAGGAACTTCTGCAGGTGCTTGGCGACCTCCTCCACAGAGGTCAGGCCCTCCTGCAGCTGCAGCGCGGTGGCCTCGTCCATGACCTGCGAGCGCACCAGCTCCTCCACTGTGATCTGCTTGCGCAGCCCGCGGAACGTCAGCTTGCGGGCGTCCGACAGGGGCAGGAGCAGCTGGCCGCTGGTCTCGTGGCGGCGGCAGCGGCGCAGCAGCTGGGTGTAGCTGAGCCTCTCGTCTGTGGACGGATCCAGGTAGCTGCGCACCTCACTGGGCTCGGACAGCTGCTCGTACGTGTCCTTGTTGAGGTAGCCTCGTTGGTAGGCCACCTCCAGGGGCAGGTGGAAGCCCAGGCGCGGGTCCACGACGCCGCCCGTGGCCAGCTGGGCGTCCAGCAGCCGCAGGGCCTCCTCCGCGGGGATCAGCTCCTTCTTCATGGCCTGGAAGAGCGAGATGGTCTGCTCGGTGTAGGGGTCGCGGTAGCCGGTCACGGCCCGCTCCACCGAGAGCAGCCGGTCGTGCAGCTCGGGGCCCACCAGGCTCTTGCGCACAGCTTCGTCCACGGTCAGCCGCTCACCCTTCACGGGCTCCACGAGGAAGCCCGTGGCAGCCTGTGCCTCCAGCAGGAGGCGGGCCACCTCGGCACTCAGCAGCCCCTTCTTGAGCGCCTGGTAGACGGACAGCGTCTGCCTCGAGCCGGGCAGGTAGACGCCGGCCACGCAGCCCGTGCCGTACAGGTAGCGCGAGGCCGACTCCTCCTCCAGCACCTCACGCAGCGTCTTGGTGCCGGCCCGGAGGAGGCTGTAAGTCTCGCGGGAGATGATCCGGGCCTCGTGGAGGTCCTCGGCCGTGAGGCGGCGGCGCACGTAGTCGTAGGAAGCCAGGTTCTGCTGGCGGATGATCTCAGTCTTTTCGATGATCTCGATGATGATGACGATCATCCGTTCCTTGGTCACGCGTCCAGCCTGGAAGTCTGCCAGCAGCCGTGTGCGCTGCTCCTCGGGGATCAGGTCCGACTGCATCACCTCCCACAGCGACATCGTGGAGCCGCCGCGGCCGCCGCCACCAGGGATGTCGATCTGCGTCTCCTCGAATGCCCGCCGGGTCTCCTCCTCTGTGTACACCTGCGTGGTCTCCACCACCTCCGCTCTCTCGGCACCTCTCAGCGGCAGCAGGCGCAGCCCCGTCTCGGGGTCCTCCACGCAGCGCCCCAGCAGCTGCAGGTACGTGAGGTTCTCGTGCGTGTTGGGGTCGAAGAAGCCCTTGGTGTCGTCGCTCGGGTCGGCCAGGACGTGGTTCATCTCCTCGTCGAAGTAGCCGCGCTGGTAGGCCACGTCCACGGGCAGCCGGTGGCTGTGCACCGGGTCGATGATGCCGCCCGTGGCGATCTGCGCCTCCAGCAGGCGGAGGCCGTGCTCCCTCAGCACCAGGCCCTTCTGCATGGCCTGGAACAGGGAGATGGTGCTGCCCGAGTAGGGGTCCTTGTAGCCGGTCACGGCCTTCTCGGCCGACAGCAGCTTCTCATGCAGCTCGGGGCCCACCACGCCCGCCTTCACGGCCTCGTGCACGTACAGGCGCTGGTTGCGCACGGGGTCCACCAGGAAACCGGTGGCCGCCTGCGCCTCGAGCAGCAGAGTGGCCGTGCTGGGCCGCAGCAGGCCTCGCCGCATGGCCTCGTAGATGGTCACCTTCTCCTTGGAGTCCTCCAGGTAGATGCCGGCCAGGCACCCGCTGCCCTGCAGCAGCGTCCGCACGGGGCTCAACTCTGACAGGTCCTTCACTGAGGTCTTGCCATCCTTGAGCTGCTCAAACTGGGTGCTGCTGAGGACCCCAGAGGCCACGAGCTCGCTGGCCGGCACCGGGGCGCGCAGGCCGCTGAAGGACAGCCTCTCCCGCCGCACTGTCTCCACCTCCTCCACGATGGTGATGAGGATCTTGATGACTTTCTCCACGGTGACCGTGCCCGAGCGGAACTGCCGCACCAGCTCCTGTCTCTGCTCCGCTGTGAAGTACTCGGACGTGAGCAGCTCCCACACCGTCACCGTCCTGCCCTTGAAGCTGCCCACGGGCACCTCCACAGCCGTCTTCTGGAAGGTCTCCTGGGCCTGCAGCTCGGAACAGAGCCCCTCGCGCCGGGCACGGGCGGCCATCTCCGAGAGCGGCAGCAGGCTCAGCCCCGTGAGCGGGTCGGGCCGGCACCGCTGCTGGAGCTGCCCGTAGGTGACTGGCTCCTGCGAGCTGGGGTCGTGGTAGGTCTTGGCGTCATCCCCGGGTGCCGACAGGGCTCGGCGGGTCTCCTCGTCCAAATAGCCCCGGGCACAGGCCACATCCACGGGCACGCGGTGGCTCTTGCTCGGGTCCACGATGCCGCCGGTGGACAGCTGGGCGTCGAGCAGACGCAGGCCTTGCTCCCGGGGGATGAGGCCCTTCTTCAGGGCCTGGAACAGGGAGACGCTCTGCCCCGAGTAGGGGTCCTTGTAGCCGGTCACGGCCTTCTCGGCCGACAGCAACTTCTCGTGCAGCTCGGGGCCTACCAGGCCGGCACGCACTGCCTCGTCCACGGTGAGCCGGGCGCTCGTGGCAGGGTCAATGACGTGGCCGGTGCCGGCCTGGGCCTCCAGGAGAGCCACGGCTGCCTCTGGAGACAGGAGATCTTTCTTCAGGGCCTCGTAGATGCTCACCTTCTGGCCCGCCTCCTCCAGCCACACCCCGGCGATGACGTTGGCGCCCCGCAGGGCCCGCCTTACAGCATCCAGATCCGCCACCTCCCGCACGGAGCGCTCGCCGCGCTGCAGCTGGCGGAGGAGGTCGTGGTCAATGACCCTGCTCTCCAGCAGCTCGGCGGCGGGCACCAGGGCACGCAGGCCCTCGAAGCAGAGCTGGCCCTTCTGCTCGTGCTCCTCCACCACCGTGATGACGATCTTGATGATCTTCTCCACGGTGACCTTGCCCGTGCGGAACTGCCGCAGCAGGTCCCGCCGCTGCTCCGCTGTGAAGTACTCGGAGTTGATGAGCTCCCAGATGGTCACCGTCTTGCCCTGGAACCTGCCGAAGGGTGCGGACACGGTGGCCTTCTCGAACACGTCCCGGGCCTCAGAGTCCGTGTAGACCAGCTCGCCACCCCTGGCAGCCTGATCTGTGAGCGGCAGCAGGCGCAGCCCCGTCTCGGGGTCCTCCACGCAGCGCTCCAGCAGCTGCAGGTACGTGAGGTTCTCGTGCGTGTTGGGGTCGAAGAAGCCCTTGGTGTCGTCGCTCGGGTCGGCCAGGACGCGGTTCATCTCCTCGTCGAAGTAGCCGCGCTGGTAGGCCACGTCCACGGGCAGCCGGTGGCTGTGCACCGGGTCGATGATGCCGCCCGTGGCGATCTGCGCCTCCAGCAGGCGGACGCCGTGGTCGCGGACGATGAGGTCCTTCTGCATGGCCTGGAACAGGGAGATCTGCTCCCCGGTGTAGGGGTCGGTGTAGCCGGTGACGGCGCGCTCGGCCGACAGCAGCTGGTGGTGCAGCTCGGGGCCCACCACGCCCTCCTTCACGGCCTCGTGCACGGTCAAGCGCCGGTTGCGCACGGGATCCAGGAGGAAGCCCGAGGCCGCCTGGGCCTCGAGCAGGATGAGCGCCGTGCCGGGGCTCAGCAGCTGCCTCTGGAGGGCCGCGTAGACGCTCAGCTTCTCCTGGGTGGGCTTCAGCAGCAGACCAGCCACGCCACCGTGGCCCTGCAGGTACCGGCGCACGTCGTCCCGCTGGGCGAGCTCGGTCACCGTCGTGTGGCCCTGGGCCAGTCGCTGCAGCTCCTCTGAGCTCAGGATGCCAGCGTCCTGCAGCCGCCGGGCCGGCACCTTCTGCCGCAGGCCGTCAAACGCCAGCTCGGGCTCGGCCTCCGCGGCGGGGCCGTCGGGCGCATCCCGGCCGTTGGGCAGAGGCCGCGCTGCTGCACCACAAGTCCGAGGAGGTACCGGCCTGCCGTCCAGGCGCCCGCGGGGGCCCCGGGGAGGGCGGGCTGCAGTCGGGCGGGCCCCCGGCGTCCCTGACGGCCCCCTCCTCCTCTCCCAGATGCAGGTGGTGCAGCAGGAGCAGCTGCTGCAGGAGACGCGGGCCCTGCAGGAGAGCTTCCTGTCTGAGAAGGACCGCCTGCTGCAGCGGGAGCGCTTCATCGAGGAGGAGAGGGCCAAGCTGGAGCGGCTGTTCCAGGACGAGGTGGCCAGGGCGCAGGAGTTGCGGGAGGAGCAGCAGCGGCAGCGGCAGCGGATGGAGCAGGAGAGGCAACGGCTGGCGGCCAGCATGGAGGAGGCCTGGCAGCGGCAGCGCGAGGCCGAGGAGGGCGTGCGGCGCAAGCAGGAGGAGCTGCAGCGGCTGGTTCTCCGCGGCCAGCAGCTCCTCCTGCTGCCGCCGCTGCTCCTCCAGCCGCTGCAGCTCCTCCTGCTTGCGCCGCACGCCCTCCTCGGCCTCGCGCTGCCGCTGCCAGGCCTCCTCCATGCTGGCCGCCAGCCGTTGCCTCTCCTGCTCCATCCGCTGCCGCTGCCGCTGCTGCTCCTCCCGCAACTCCTGCGCCCTGGCCACCTCGTCCTGGAACAGCCGCTCCAGCTTGGCCCTCTCCTCCTCGATGAAGCGCTCCCGCTGCAGCAGGCGGTCCTTCTCAGACAGGAAGCTCTCCTGCAGGGCCCGCGTCTCCTGCAGCAGCTGCTCCTGCTGCACCACCTGCATCTGGGAGAGGAGGAGGGGGCCGTCAGGGACGCCGGGGGCCCGCCCGACTGCAGCCCGCCCTCCCCGGGGCCCCCGCGGGCGCCTGGACGGCAGGCCGGTACCTCCTCGGACTTGTGGTGCAGCAGCGCGGCCTCCTCCTTGAGCTTCTCCTTCTCGCGCTCCAGCTCGGCGATGGCGGCCCGGAGGCGCTCGGCATCGTGGTCGCTCTGCTGCCGCTGGATCTCCAGCGTGTGCACCAGCGTCACCTTCTCCTGCGTGGCGAGCTCTGTGCGGTGCAGCTTCTCGCCGATCTCCTCGGCCTGCTTGCGGAAGCGCTGGGCGTCCTCCTCAGCGCGGGCCTGGGCCCGGGTCATCTCGGCCACGCGGAGCTTGAGGCGCTCGGCCTCGGCGCTCATCTCCAGCTGCCGCTGCCGCTCGGCCTCCAGCGTGCGCTGGAATCCCTGCGTCTCCTGCGCCAGCTGCTGCGCCATCTGCTCCTTGTCCTCCTGCAGCTGCCGGGCCTGCTCCTGCGCCAGCTCCTTCTGCTGCTGCAGCAGCTCCGCCTCGGCCTTGAGGCGCGTGGCCTCCTGCACCGCCTGCATCTTCTCCTTGAGCATCTTCTCGGCCAGCGCCCGCTGCTGCGCCAGGTCCTCCTCGGCCAGCTGCCGCAGCCGGGCCGCCTCCCGGGCCGCCACGCTCAGCCGGGCCGCCTCCTCCGCCACCTGCTTCATCTTCTCGGCCTCCTCCTGCAGGAAGCGCTGGGTGTCGTCCTTGTCACGCAGGATGAGCGCACGGTTCTCGGCCTCGATGCGCGCCTTGAGCTTGCCCAACTCCTCCATCTGCACGCGCACGGAGGAGAGCTCCTCCTCCACCTGGCTGCGCTGGCGGGCGGCCTCCGTCACCTCCGCCTTCAGCCGCTGTAGCTCCTCGTCCAGGATGCTCTTCTGGTGGTCGGTCTCCTCCAGCTGCAGGCGCAGCGCCGTCAGCTCCTGCTCCACCTGGGCCTTCTGCCGCAGGGTCTGCTCCGCGAACTGCTTGTGCTTCTCCATCTCGGCGTCGGCCACCTGCTTCTGCTTCAGGGCAGCCTGCTCGGCCCGCGCCCGGCGCGCTGCCTCCTGCTCGGCGTCCTGACGCAGCTTCTCCGCGGCGGCCTGCGCCTGCGCCCGGGCCTGCGCCTGCTCCTCCGCCGACTGCTTCAGCCGCTCTGCCTCCTCCACCTGCTGCCGGGACCGCGCTGCCTCCCGCTCGGCCCGCTCCCGGGCCTCCTCGGCCTCCTCGGCCGCCCGCCGCGCGGCCTCCGCCTCGGCCCGCAGCCGCTCCAGCATGCTCTGCTCCTGCTGCAGCGTCTGCTGCAGCTCCTGCTCCTTCTGCTGCACCGCAAAGGCGTGCGCCTTCTCCTCCGCCTGCAGCCGTTTCTGCGCCGCCTCCCGGGCCAGCTGCAGCTGCCGGGCCGACTCCTGCTCCGCCCGCTCGCGCAGCCGCCGCGCCTCCTCCACCTTGGCCTTGAGCCGCTCCACCTCCTCCAGCGCCGACTTGCGCTGCCGTGCAGCCTCCTCCTCAGCCACCAGGCTCTTCTGCACGCGCTCCTCGGCCTCGCGGCGCCGCTGCTCCTCCTCCGCCGCCAGCTGCCGCTGCCGCGCGGCCTCCAACTCCGCCTGCTCCTTGCTGCGCAGCGTGTCCTCGGCGTGGCTGCGGATGCGGCCCAGCTCCAGCTCCAGCTCTGCCTTCCCGGCTGCGGCCTTCTCGAAGCTCGCCTTGAGGGCCAGGATCTCCTCCTCCACCTGCCGCCGCTGCCGCACCGTGTCCTCCACCAGCCCCTTCTGCCGCTCCAGCTCGGTCTCCGACGCCTTGCGTAGCTGCGCCAGCCGCTCCTCGATGTCCGCCTTGTGCTGGGCCGCCTGCTCCTCCAGCCGCCGCCGCTGGAAGGCCTCGTCCTCTGCCAGCCGCCGCAGACGCTCGTTCTCTGCCTCCTTCTCCTTGAGCGCGATCTCCGCCTCGGTCTTGAGCCGCGTGGCCTCGCTGATGGCGGCCAGCTTCTCGGCCAGCACCCGCTCCGCCTCAGCCCGCTGCCGCGCCGCATCCTCCTCGGCCAGCTGCCGCTGCCGCTTGGTCTCCTCGGCCAGGGCGCGCAGGCGGGCGGCCTCCTCCGCCAGCTCGCGGAACCGGCCAGCCTCGGCCTCCAGCCTCTGCTTGGACTTCTCGCTGGTGGAGCGCGACTCCTCCTCGGCCCGCGCCTTGCTGGCCAGCAGCACCTCCATCTCGGCCCGCACCTTGGCCAGCTCGGCCTCCAGCTCCTGGCGCTTCTGCGTGGCCGCGCCCGCCTCGCGCTGCAGCCGTGCCAGCTCCTCCTCCAACAGCTGCCGCTGCTGCTCCCCCTGCTCGGTCTCCGCGCGCAGCCGGATCAGCTCCTGCTCCGCCACCAGGCGCTGCTGGGCGGTGCCCTCCGCCAGTTGCCGCTGCTTCTCCAGCTCCTGCTCGGCCAGCTCCCGCTGCCGCACAGCCTGCTCCTCTGCCTTGCCGCGGCGCCGGGCCTCACGCTCCGCCTCCTCCTTCTGCTTCTCCGCCTCGGCCTGCGCCAGGCTCTTCTGCTGCGCCACCTCCTCAGCCTGCAGCCGCAGCCGCAGCGCCTCGTTGGCCTTCAGCCGCCAGCGCTCCAGCTCCTGCTCCGCCTCCTCCCGGGCGCGCTCCGCCTCCGCCTGCTGCTGCGCCCGACGCTCTGCCTCCTCTCGCAGCTGTGCCACGGCCACGTGTTCCTCCTGCAGCGTGCGCTCCAGCTGCGCTGTCTTCTCGGCGAAGGAGGCCCGCTTGCTCTGCAGCTCCGCCTCCGCGCTGCGCTGCGCCGTCTCCAGGGCCACCTGCACCTGGCGCGCCCGCTCCGCCTCTGCCTGCCGGAGCCGCCGCTCCGCTTCCTCCGCCTGGAGCCGCAGCTCCTCCAGCGCCTGAACCGCCCGCTGCTTTTCTCGGGCCGCCTCCGCCTCCGCCTTCACACGCAGGGCCAGCTCGGCCTCCGCCTGCCGCTTGCGCTGGCTCTCTTCCTGCACCTGCCGC
Source organism: Ailurus styani (assembly GCA_002007465.1). Classification (NCBI taxonomy): domain Eukaryota; kingdom Metazoa; phylum Chordata; class Mammalia; order Carnivora; family Ailuridae; genus Ailurus; species Ailurus styani. The sequence goes on from LNAC01000541.1 coordinate 627,118, forward strand.
CGCAGGCGCTCCGCCTCCTCCTGCGCCTGCCGCTTCTGTGCCTCCGCCTCCTCCGCCCGTGCACGCAGGGCCTGCAGCTCGCCCTCAGCCCCACCGCGCTGGCGCTCCGTGGTCTCCAGCTGCAGGCGCACCACGCGGATCTCCTCCTCGATGCGCAGCCGGCTGCGCTCAGCCGCCTCCACCTGCCGGGCCTTGGCCTGGATCTCCGCCTCCGAGCTCTGCCGTAGATGCTGCAGCTCCTCCTGAATGCTGCGCTTCTGCTGTTGTGCGTCCACCGCCGCCTCTTCCCGCCGCGCCACCTCCTCCTGCATGCGCCGCTGCAGCTCCTGGGCCTCGCGCTCGGCCTGCGCCTTCGCCTGGGCGTGGGCCTCGGCCAACTGCCGCTGCTTCTCCAGCGCGGCCTCCACCTCGGCCAGCCGCTCCCGCTCCTCTGCCCGCTGCTGCTCCGCCAGCCTCTGCGGCCGCGGCAGAGAGAGGGAGAGAACCAGAGAGAGCGGTGAGCACACAGCGGGCTGCTGGGCACGCACAGGACACGGCACCACCACAGTTCACTCCGACAGCGCGGTGCAGGGGTGGGGCGGGGGGTCGAGGGAGGACAGAGGTCACAGCCCGGCCGAAGGAGACAGCGTGCACCCGCCCGGGACACTCAGGGCAGCGAGCGCAGCCTGGCCCCACCGTGCTCACCAGCCTGGGGAAGGAGGCCCAGGCGTCCTCCCCTCTTCCCGCAGACAGGCCATGGAGACAGACGGACAGGGNGACAGACGGACAGGGAGAGAGAGAGAGAGAGAGCAAAGCAGAAAGTTCGCAGGGCGTGCGTGCCGCGCCCACCACACAGCCCTGCCTAAGCTGCTGAACACCTGCAGGCCTGGCTCTGGCCACAGGGCCCCTCGCCCTGAGCCGGCGGCTCCCGCAGCCCGGCGGGGTGGGGCAGGGCCGGGCAGCCGGGGCAACGGCGCAGCACAGCCCGCGGGCTGCAAGCCTGCAGAGGACGCCACCGAAAGGCCAGACGGCGAGTCCACCAGGAAGCGGGAGCAACAGGACAGGAAGGCGCCTGGAACCCTCCCTCCCCAGCCCCCGGGACCTCACCCTCCTCGGCTCTCAGAGCAAGTGGCCGAGCGGACAGGCCGCACGGAATCCTGAGGAGGAACACACACGAGAGAGCCAGGGGGACACCTGGTTGGGGGCGCGTGCCAACAGAGGAGGGGCCAGCCACCGTGGGGAGAGCAGTGCCGCGCGAGGCCAAGGTGGGGCAGGCCGTGCTGCAGGAGAGGGTGCTGGCGAGAATGGCGAGAAGGGAGGGGGCGGAGCTGGACCAAGGGGTCTCACACGGGTTCCCGGGGCGACGTCGGGGGCAGGGGGGGGGGG
>LNAC01000541.1:655379-667975 GCA_002007465.1 Ailurus styani
GCAGCCCGGCGGGCGGGAAGCGGGCCAGCCCACAGGGGGACCGGCTCCGGGAGGGCGCACCGCTGGCGAGGGAGTGGACAGCGTCCCCGCCCCGGCAGCCCTGCAGGTCTGGGGACCGTCGCGGCCACCGGGCTGTGGCTTCGGGAACCAGCACCGGCGGCGCTGCAGGACCCTCGGGCAGGGGCGCCGCAGAGCTGGTGCATGGAACGCCCACCGCCCGGCTCGGTGCCTCCGCACAGACAGGGGGAGGTCTCCCCCTCCCTCCGCGCCTAACCCCATCCATCCAGGCCATCTTCCAGGCATGATTTCCCGACCTACTCCCCCAAATCCCCAAGCCGCCCCCCAAACCAACCGATGCCCCCTCCCAAAATGATTCCAAGCCTCCCCCCAAGGCCTCCCAAACACTTGGACCTAAGGTCTCCTACGCGGGCCTGCACCGGCGAGGGCAGCAACTTGGGGCGCCGCAGAAAAGGGGCGGGCACCACGGAAAAGGGGCGGGCACGGCAGGGAATTCCCCCCTCCCTCCCACCAGCCCAGGCGCCCTCCGCGGGTGAGGGGAGGGGCAGGTAGGAGCCCGGAGCGAGCTGTTCCCGGCAGCTTCGTGTGCTCCTGCACACCTCCCCTGTCCCTCCCCGCGCCAGGGTGGGGGCGCCCCCCAAAGAGTCCCAGGGCTGGAAGGATGCCCTTTTCTGCCCCGCCCCCACGCTGCAGAACCGCGGCGGATTCGCTGATTCGGCACCGGGAGGGCCAGGGCTGGAGGGCCAGGGCGTGGGGGGGTTGGGGGGCAGAGCCAGGACGGCCTCCTCCCCTCACACTCCAGGGCCCTCCGGGGCCTTCCAGGTTTCCAGGGCAACCACTCGGCGCCCTCGGGCAGCCCCCGGTCTCCCCACCCCAGAACAAAGAGCCGCAGTGTGGACATGCCCGGGGCCAGCCCGCCTGGCGCCTCCCCGCAGGGATACCCACTGCCCTGGCCGGTCCCCTCCGACGCCGAGCGGCAGGGCTGCGGAGCGCTAGGGAGGCTGGCAGGGCGGCAGGCGGGGCGGGGGCTCCGCAGCGGCCGGGGGCAAAGGGGCGGGCCGGCCGCCCCAGCCAGCTTTCACCTCCGACCCGCCCCGCCGCTGCAGCAGGCCGCCCCGCCCCCCCTCGCTGCAGGGCTGCAGGGCTGCAGGGCTGCAGGGCTGCGGCACGAGAAGCCCCCGGCCAGCCCAGGGCAGACCCGGCCAGGTGGAGCCCTGGCGGTGCACGGGCCTGGGGTCTCCCGCGGCTCCGGCTCCCCATCCGCAAGGCTACTCCCGGGACGGCAGACCTTGAACGCGGCCCTGCGCCGGCTGCACCCAGACAGAGGTCACTGCCCGGCCCTCGCCCCCTGGCTCGGGCCCCGTCCCCGGCCCGCACCTTTGAGGGAGCTGATCTCCTGCTGGATAGCTCGCGAAGGGTCCATGTCTCCACCGGGGCCGAGGGCGGCGGCGGCCGCGCCGCCACGCAGAGTCCAGCCCCGCAACTCACTGCCCGGCCAGAGCCGCAGCCTGGGGGAGGAGCCGAGAGGCCTGGGGCGGGGCTTGCCAGCTGGGGCGGGGCTTCGGCTGATCAATGCGCAAGGCCAGGCCGGCGGGGCCGCCCCGCCCCCATCCTGCAGCCTCCACCTGGTGGTGCTTGACCCTGCTAACTCCAGCGACGCTGCCGCGTCGACCCGCCCGATCCAGGTGCGCTCGGATGGCCCACCCTGCTCGCCCCACAGTCCCGGGGCCGTGGCCTCTGCCACACTCAGAGTGACCTTCAGGTCGTTTGTGCACATGGCTTCCCGGACCTCGAAGCCACAGCCACTCACTCCTTGCAGGAGGTACCCATTGGTCCGGGCCCCCTGGCGACCTCCTGGGCCAGTATCCTGGTCATGGAAGGTAGGCCGATCCCACCAGGGCAAGGGCTGGAGGCCTGCCCGCAGGGCGAATGTTGGTACCGGTGGGGCGGACTCAGGCTGCGGTCTTTCTTGCCGCACCACGGGAAGCCATCAGCTACTGCCACAGACTTGCTCACTCCTAGGGCGTCTGCCCCAGGACTGCACCCTGCCTTTCCGCCCTGGCCGTCTGTGCTGGGCTGTGGGGGACAGACACAGCCCCCACAAGATGCGGCCAGCCTGCCTCAGGCTCCTTTCAGGCCAGGCCACCCACCCTTACTGCCTGCAGGCCCAATCTGTCAGCTCAACCATTCAGAGGAGTCTCCCTGACCTGGTCCCCCCCCAGCTGGGCTGCCCAAATGTAAGTGGCCACTGCAGTCATCTGCAGCCACTGGAAGGCAGGGGGTCTCAGAAAAGTGGTGGCAGCTGGAAGGCCCAGTAAAAAGGTGTTCTCAGCCTGCCCTGCCAAATCTGCCCCCAAAAGCAGCCATGTCGTGTGGCCTCGGAAGTGGGGAGCAGCCACATGAACCCTGAGAAGGCTCCATGGGACACGCTGAGCCCTTTCCTCGGTCCCTTATCAGAGCAGGCTTCCCAGAGAAAGGCGCAGTGATGTGGGGACCAGAAGACAGGCTGAGGCTAGCAAGCAAAGGAAGACAACCATCATGGAAAGGCCCGGAGGCAAGAGAGGAGAGTCCGGCCAGCCCCAAAGAATGTGCAGACAGCTGGAGCAGGCGAGGAAGGGCTGGAGACAGCTGTCCCTGGGGTTCACCAAGCTAGGGAGCTCCCTCAAACTACCTTGGACAAGGGCCTGGAGGCAGGAGATACGGACAGTGAGGAGGAAAGGAGGCAGCGCGGTGGACCCCGTCTCCGGGCCAGCGGACAGGCCTGTGTCCCACCGCCTGCGCCCCTCGGCCAGCCCCTCCCAGCAGGGACAAGTGCACTAATGCAGACACTCGGCTGGGTGGCCCGGGCGGCTGCCTGGGCATCGCCTAACCCCGTCCCCGGACACACAGACCTCGCCGTGGGGGGAGAAACGGGGACGGTCTCTCCTGGGCCAGGGTGGCCACTCCCAGGACCCCTATTTAACATAGTTTGGTCTCACTCATGGATTAAAGGGGAACACCTGCAAAAGCATCTCAAAAATGCTGACGACTCATTCGATAAAACCCAGAAGCAGTTCTGCTTTTTAAAAAGCAGCCCACTAACCAGGAAAGGCACGCGCTGTTTACAGGGTCCAGACAGGCTCGCTGGGCTGTCCTCCCCGGGCCCCCCTGGTCCCCCAAGGACATTATACAGCAGGGTGGGGCGGCAGGGAGCAAGCACGCTCCGTCACGCCGCAGGCCCCTCGGGGCCGTGGTTAGGGAGCCCTCCTAACCCCCCGGCTTCCTCCCACGGGCCCGCGTGTGCTCCCCTGGCACCAAGACGCACCCCACGGCCCACCCGTCGGAAGGCGTGAGAAAGCTCGGTGAAGTGCGGGGCTCGAACCACACCTCTCCGAGACCCGGGAGGTTTCTTACAGGCCAGCAACAACGAGTGAGAAAAACAGACACGCGGAAAAGGCCTTCATCAGCAACGCGAGCTATGAAGTGCTTAGAAGAAGGTAAGTAAAAATGCGCCAGACCTCGAGTGTGGAAAGCCCCCCGTGCACAGAGACAGACCAGGGACTCACGGTCCCCAGCGCGAGGGTCCGACGCCCCCCAAGCTACCGCTGCGATGCCGATCGGCCCCCCCCGCCGGCCCCGTTCCCGACTCCGTTAGCACGGCCTCGCATACTTCTAGAATGTTCTACACCAGCAAGGCCTGCCATCCGTTTGAACCGGTACCATGGGCGCTGGGCAGGCGTCAGGAGTGAGGCAATCAGCTCAGAACCCCTCAGCACTGTGGTGGGGGGAGACGCTCACCAGACGCTCCTTCCCCGGCTTCCTGCTCATCCCTCTGCCGCTTCTTCGCGGACAATCGAGCAAACACAAACACGAGGCTCGGCTTTCCTCCTTTCGACACAGAAAGTGACACCTCTCGTGTCCCGTCCGACCCTTGCTTTGCTGTCAGCCCATGGCCCAGAGGCCACCCCCCCCACCCCGGCCGCTCCCCCAGGAGCCCTGTCACTGGCCAGGACCCCCAGCGGCGCCGTCCCCTTGGCTGCCCATCTGACAGACACCACCCCTGGCCTGGTTCCCACAGCTTCCCCGGCACAATCCAGAGATCCAAGTGTTGGGATTTTTGCCAATCTGATAATAAAAAATGGTATCTTGGTGTCGATAAGGCTTGTGTTTTACACATGATTTGATTCAGAAATTCTATGTCAAACGGTATCATACACGCACCCAACAATCCAGCTATAAAGCCGCTCCTTGCAGCCATCCTCATATCAAATAAACAGATAAATAATAACTTTAATGTAGGAGACGGGATTGGGTTAAACATGATACGGTTGCAGTGCCTGGTTGTCTCAGACAGTAGAGCGAGCGACTCTTAATCGTGAGTTTGAGCCCCCCACTGGGGGGCAGAGTTTACTTAGAAAAAAAAATTTTAAATATGTAGTTACCATACCAAGGAATATTAGGTAATGTTATGTTGTAAATAAATGTTAGAGAAAGATGTCCGCGTTGTGGGCGCCTGGGTGGCTCAGTGGGTTAAACCCTCTGCTTTCGGCTCAGGTCATGATCTCAGGGTCCTGGGATCGAGGCCCGCATCGGGCTCCCTGCTCAGCGAGGAGCCTGCTTCCCCCTCTCTCTCTCTGCCTGCCTCTCTGCCTCCTTGTGATCTCTCTCCCTCTGTGAAATAAATAAATAAAATCTTAAAAAAAAAAAAAAAAGATGTCCGTGTTGTAACATTAAGTAAAAATAAGTTACATCAGGGGCGCCTGGGTGGCTAAGTCATTAAGCGTCTGCCTTCGGTTCAGGTCATGACTGCAGGGTCCTGGGATCGAGTCCCGCATTGGGCTCCTTGCTCAGCGGGGAGCCTGCTTCTCTCTCTGCCTCTGCCTGCCTCTCTGCCAGCTTGTGCTCTCTCCCTCTCTCTCTGACAAATGAATAAATAAAATCTTTAAAAAAAATAAGTTATGTGTGTCTAAAATACTCTATAATATCAAATTGCAAAATTACAAGATTATAATTATAAATTAAATTGTACTACAAAAGGGCGCCTGGGTGGCTCAGTGGGTTAAAGCCACTGCCTTCGGCTCAGGTCATGATCTCAGGGTCCTGGGATCGAGGCCCACATCGGGCTCTCTGCTCAGCAGGGGGCCTGCTTCCTCCTCTCTCCTCTCTCTGCCCGCCTCTCTGCCTACTTGTAATCTCTCTCTCTGTGTCAAATGAATAAATTAAAAAAAAAAATCTAAAAAAAATAAAATAAAATAAAAAATAAATAAATAAATAAATTGTACTACAAAATACTGTGGACTTTTTTTCAAAACAACAATAACAAAACAAAAAGATGTGGAAGTTTCGAGTACATCCGCCGACACTGTAGGGTCACTTGGGGGGAGGGTGGTGATGGGGGCCTTGACAAACGTGTGTTCACGCCTGAATCTCTGGTACCTATGACCGTGACCTTATTTGGAGATAGGGTCTTTGTGGATGTAATTAAGGATCTCAGGATGAGATCACCCTGGATTACGCGGGTGGCCCCAAATCCAATGAGACAGAAAAGAACAGAGTCACAGAGGAGAAGCCATGTGAAGACGGGATGTGGCCACAAACCAGAGAATGCCAGCAGGCACCAGAAGCTAGAAGAGATGAGGAGGTTCCTTCTAGAACCTTCCCAGAAGGCACGGCCCTGCCAGCACCTCGATGTTGGACTTCCAGCCGCCAGAGCGGAGGGACGGCTTCTCTGTTTGTCAGACCACCTGCATGCAGCTGTCGTTACGGCAGACACGGGACACCAGTCAACACTGCGTTCCTGGGCTGGGCGACCCGTGCCTGAGCGTGTGGCTGTGGCTCTGGAACTGGGCTGTGGTCAGAGGCTGGCGGACGGCAGGGAGCAGAAGCAGCCTGGACCGCCGTGGACAGACTGTGGGTGGAAACGTGGGTCGGAAGCGTGCTGCTGGTGAGGACCCAGAGGAAGTGAGGGACACATTCCTGAAAGCCGGAGGAAGGCGATCCTTATCAAACGGCGGCAGAAAACGTGGCTGAACCGCGTTCCACTGTTGGGTGGAAAGCAGAACTTGGGAGCGATCTTTAGCTGCCGAGATTTCCAGGGGACGTAGGGGAGAGGGGACCCGCCTCCCTCTTGCCGCTCACAGGAGAGCTCCGTCGTGGAAGGGACAGTGAGCACTGGGGACCCAGGAGAGTCCCGAGCCGTTCGGACCGCAGAGGATGCTAACGTGGGAAAGCACGCCCCAGAGGGACAGCCGCGGGCGACCGGGCGGCCTTCTGCGGAAGAGATGAGCTTTCTGACCATCTCAGCAGAAGCCAGGAATGGAGTGGGGTCGTCCAGAAAAGATCTGTGGAGAACCCTCTTGTCTAAGGACATGGGTCCCCGTGGCATACGCGGGAGAGCCACGAGGTTTAGGAGAATGTCGTGCCAGCAGAGACGCCACCAGCTTGCACTGAACAGGACAGAGACAGGACGCAATGACGAAAGGCGGTTAGGAATTGGGATTCTTCGGGCAGGAAATGGGCTGACGGGCTACTCAGCTTCAATCTTGTGCTACCCTTCAAGGAAAAGGAGACAGGGCTCCCCAGCAGAGCCCTGGGCCCAGAGCGGGAGGCCAGAGCGCAGAGCATCCAGCCGCGGAGGAGGAGAGTTTGCCCTGCGGGTTTCAAACTTGCTGGGACCTCGAGCCCATGATCACTCTCTAGTTCCCCCTTTGGAAAGGGGGTGTCTATGCCATGCTGGCCCACCATTGTATTCTGGAAGCCTAGGACTGGCTCAGTAGTTTCTCAAGCCCAGCCACAGACAGGAGCTCTGCCCCAAGCTGGACCGTATCCAGAGCCTCACCGAGTCCTGATTTGGACGGTTTGGACAAGACATGGGGCTTTTGAGCTGCTGAAATTTAGATGAGGTTTTGAGCTTGACTTGATGCTGTAATGGGCTGATGCTTTGGGGGATGGTGGAAAGGGGTAAATGTACTTTGCATGCGACCGACATGAGTTTTAGGGGGCCAGGAGGCAGACAGCAGCGGCTTAAATGGTGGTCCCCAAAATACTTGTCCACCTCCAAATCCCTAGAACCCACAAAAGTTATCTTATTTGGAAAAAGGGTATTTGGAGTTACAGTTAAGAATCTTCAGGGGCGCCTGGGTGGCTCAGTGGGTTAAAGCCTCTGCTTTCAGCTCAGGTCATGGTCTCAGGGTCCTGGGATCGAGCCCCACACTGGGCTCCCTGCTCAGTGGGGAGGCTGCTTCCCCTTCTCTCTCTGCCGGCCTCTCTGCCTCCTTGTGATCTCTCTCTCTCGGTCAAATAAATAAATAAAATCTTTAAAAAAAAAAAAAAAAGAATCTTCAGATAAGATCATCCCAGATTCCTCAGGGAGGCCCTAAATCCAGTGACACGGATCCTTACAAGAGACGGGAAGAGACACAGGCCATGCTGAAGACAGAGCGACACTTACTCGCCAGGGGAGGCCGATGGCCACCGGGGCTGGGACAGGCCGGAGCGGCCCTACAGCCTCCGAAGGTGGGAGGGCACAGTTCTGCTGTTTCAGGCCTTCTGACTGACGCAGGAACCCAGAGGGGGCGGTTCTCGGGGACTAGGTGTATCCCACAACCAGGCAGGAGCTGTCCTGTAATAACCACAGTGACGCTCAGCCGTGTCCCTCAAGGCTTGCTCTGGTCCTATAGCCCTGGGTCCTATAGTCCCAAGCTTTCCCTGTAGCCCTTCACTTAATAAGAAAGGAGAAAAAAGGGTGCCTGGGTGGCTCAGTTGGTTAAGCAACTGCCTTCGGCTCAGGTCATGATCCGGGAGTCCCGGGATCGAGTCCCGCATCGAGTCCCGCATCAGGCTCCCGGCTCCACGGGGAGTCTGCTTCTCCCTCTGACCTTCTCCCCTCTCATGCTCGCTTGCTCGCTCTCTCTCAAATAAATAAAATCTTTAAAAAAAAAAAAAAAGAAAAAGAAAAGAAAAGAAAGGAGAAAAAAAGAATACATTTCAAAAGTTCAAAAAACACTTTCATTTGAAAACCAGAAACAGAAGGGAAGGCTCTGTGAGCCCCCCACCCAGAGACACCTGCTGTGGACACTTCTCTCTGGCCTCCCACCAGCTGCCCCACACCTGCCCCCTGCGGCCCGCACTTGCGGAGGGCCTCCCCGCCCCCGCTGTCCCGGGCGCCACTGCGGCCACCAGCCCGCCTGAACCCAGACTCCAGACCCGCTGCACCAGACGTCCTTCGAGGGGATTCTTTCCTGCAGAATTGGCCCTCGACCTGTCCCCACCCCAGGAACCGGAGTGGGCAGCAGAGGGCCCCCCACCCTCTTCCTGGCTCCCCATCCCCTTTGCCTCAGGGCAGCAATAAAGGTCCCTGCCAAGAGCGAACCACCCGTCGGGGACAACCCCCCTGCTAAGTCACGACCCAAGCCCCCCAGAGGGGAGGAAGGAGAGGAGGAGCGAGCCCAGCCCTCCAGGCTCCTTGGCTTCTGAGTGGGCGCCTTCTTCCCATCACCTGAGAACGCGTTCCTGACCTCCCCTGCACCCGGCCCACCAGCAACCTGGGCCCCCCCCAGATGACCCAGCGCCTGCCCCTCCGGGGTCCCCGACCTCACCCCCCACAGCCCACCCCTCCCTGTCCATGGCGGGCCTACAAGTGGCACCCCCTGGCATCAGGGCTCTCTGGCCTCCTCGAGTCCCTTCTGAAGGCACCCCGCCCCCCCACTGCCAGCTCCCTCGGGCTTTATGGGGAAACCGAGGCTGGGGGGACCATCACCCACACTTTCCCATCCTCGAAGGCCTGACAGCCTCACGCCCTGCTCACCCCACACGGCCCTCAGCGGCAAGGGCGATCACATTCAGCCCCCGCGTGGGCAGACGGGTAAAGGAGAGAGCTCACCCAGCACCCAGCAGCGCCCAGACCCCAGTGGCCACGGATGCCCCTCTGGGCCAAGGCCTCCCTGGCCCGGGGACCTCAGGCCAGAGTTCACCTGCGTGCCGCCACTCTGTCCTGGAGGGTGTCCTCCCTCCCACAGTGCCAGACACCTGCCAGCCCGGCACCCCTCTCCTTCCCCCTCCATCGCCCTCGGCCCCTCCAATCTGACTACACCTTCCAACAGGTCTCGCCAAGGTCCCCGGTGTCCCTTATCACCACGGGCCGGGCACTCTTGGGCCTTGTCCTGCTCGGGTGGCCCTCTCCTGCTTTGTCACCCTTCCCATTCACTGGGCTGCCAGGACCCCCTGCTTCCCCAGCTGCCCCAAGGTCCAGAGCCTGGGCCTCTTCTCTTGCTCACGAGGGCCCCAAAGCACGGCCCCAAACCGGCCTCCCTCAGCTCACGCAGCCTTTCCCGACCTCTCAGAGTCTCCGCAGGCTGGCTCTCGGACGCACGAACCACAAAGCAAACTCCCATTCTTCCGCCTTCCCTGCTGCAGACAGGGCTCTGCACCTCCTCGGCTCCCGCCCCGCCCGCTGCCACCACTGGCTGCCCAGCAACTGCTCCGGCGGCCCGAGGGCTCTTCAGGCCACACCAGGACTCGCGCAGGGGCCTGGCTCGGGGTCCCCTTCTGCCCCCCCACTCTCTCACGACAGACGTGCAGCAGGACACGGACCCTGCCCTCGGGAAGTGGAGTTTGGTGGGAAAGGAGATAATTAAAACCCTCTTGGTCACCCACTAACGCGAGTCCAGACCCTGAGCACGACACCCCAAGTGCCCCCCCACTCCAGCCCCCACAAATCCCAGATAAAGAGGGAGGTGTTCGAAAACAAGCCCAGCAGACCTGGAAGACACTCTCAGCAAATGTTTTTTATAAAAGAAGAGCATCCTGAGCAGGACCTGAAACGCAGAGGTCACAAAATAAAAGACGGGGCAGTTGTTCAAGCTGATGTGGCTGAAGACACCACAGACGGGACGGAAGGACAGTCAGCCCAAACGGATGCGTGCCGTGAGAGGTCAGGACAGCAGCTGGGGACACAGGGCCCTTTAAGAGGCGAAGAAGCTGTTCCACGATCTCAGTGCTGGTCACAGGGAAACTTCGAAATTTAAGGAAGCCACGGGTGTATAATTTGTACACTTTTCTGTAGGAATGTTATATTTCCAAAGAATGTTTACTTACCAAAGGTAACAAACTGAGAGAAAAATTTGAAACATATATAACAAACAAGGAAGTTAATATTCATAATATGTAAACAGCTCTTTTTTAAAAGCTTTTTAAAAAGATTTATTTATTTTAGGGAAAGAGAGCGAGCGAGCAGGGAGGGGGCAGAGGGAGGGGGAGAAGCAGAGACACAGACACCCCACCGAGCACAGAGCCGGACACGGGGCTCAATCCCAGGACCCTGAGATCATGACCTGAGCCAAAACCAAGGATCCAGGAGACAGAGGCTTACCAGCTACACCTCCCAGGTGCCCCTATAAACAGCGCTTATAATTCAAAGAGGAACACATCTTACAGAAAAATGAACAATGCTTTTTTTTTCAACCCTGATCCCTAGCTGCCTCCCTCCTAGATCTGAACAACGGTTTGGAGTAGGTAACTCATAAAAGAAAAAAGTGAAATTAGCCAAGAACTACAAAATGATGCCCACTTCATTTACTGATCAAAGAATGGGAATTAAAACAGTTTGGATTTTCTCATCAGTCAGTTGGCAAAGAACTGGAAAATGTGTGTGTCTTGGATCTGCCGTGCTCACCTACGCCAGAGCACAATCCGAAAATACAATCATTTTCAACATCAGGCCCAGATGTCCATGTAAAAGGGCCAGGGAAATGAATGGTGGTGCTTCCATCTAACAGGACATTTAGTGCCCATGAAAAAGCATCAGGGGAAAAAAAGAAAGAGCATGAGGGGACCAAGCGCATTCCTTGGGGAAAGAATAATCATTCCAACAAATGGTGTTGGGACAACTGGATATCCACTTGTAAAAGAATGAAGTTGGACCCTTACTTCATGCCATACTCCAAAATTCACTCAAAATAGATCAAAAACATAAATGTAAGGCCTAAAACTATAAAACTCCTGGAAGAAAACATAGGCATTAATCTTCATGGCTTCGGAATAAACAATTTCTTAGATATGACGCCAAAAGCACAAGCAAAAAAAAAAAAGATCAATGGGACTTATCACAATTAAAAACTTCTCTGCTTCAAAGGACACCATCAGGAAAGTACAAAGACAACCCACAGAATCAGAAAATTTTTGCAAATCCTGTATCTGGTAAGGGACATGTATCTATAATACATAAAGAACACCTACAACTCGACAATAAAAAGATAAAAACCCAATTTAAAAACAGACAAAGGATCTGGATAGATGTTTCTGAAAAGAAGGTACGCAAATGAACAATAACCTCTCAACGTCATTAGCCATTGGGAAACGTAAAGCAAAATCACAATGAGATCCTCCCTCTACCCACCAGAACTGAATGTCTATACTCAAAAAGGCAGGTAAGTCTAAGTGTTGGTGAGGATGTGGAGAAATTGGATCGCTCACACGCCATTGTGAGGAATGCAGGACAGGCCAGCTGCTGTGGGAAACAGCCTGGCAGCTCTTCCAACAGTTAAACATAGAGTTGCCACGTGACCCAGCAATTGCACTCCCTGGTGTCCACCCAGGAGACATGAGGACACAGGTCTGTACAAACACTCGCACACAGATGTCCACGGCGGTATTATTCGGAATGGCCAAAAGGTGGAAATGGCCCAAACGTCCAGGAGCTGATGCACAAAGACACAAGGCACGTATATCCGCACCATGGAGTCTGACTCCACCACGGAAGGATGACGTCCTTCACACGTTCCAACACAGACCAACCTTGAGAACATCACGCTAAATAAGCCAGACACAAAAGGGTTTGATTCCACGGATATGAAATGTCCAATACAGGACAATCCTTAGAGACTGAATGTAGACCAGGGTTTGCCAGGGGCCGGGGATGTCCGTGTTCTGGAATTGCCCCTGGTGATGGTTTCACAAGTCATTAATAAGCTGAAAACCACTGCTCTCTCTCTCCCTCCCTCTTTCCCTCTCTCTCTCTCTCTCTCTCTCTCTCACTCACACACACACACACACACACACACACACACACACACACACACACTGCGGTCCCCCCAGCCAGTGACACTGGGGGCCAGAGGTGTGACCGTAACTGTTTTAGGTACTTCCATAGTGTGGTCATTGTTCGGTCTTCTCATTTTCTTCGATCACACTGTACTTTTGACAGTAAACCACAGGCCTAGAGTCCTCTCCGAAGAGCCCGACTACCTGCCAGCCCGGCTCCTGCAGCCGAGCTCCGGTCACCAGAGACGATGCCCCATGCTGATCACCTGCTCGCCCTGTGAACACCCTGCAAATGCAGCGAGGGCCAGGGCCGGTGCGGGGGACAAAGATAACCCATCACAGAGTCCAGGCCCGGGAAGGGTGGGACAGGTAAGGGGGGTACCAGGCATGATGCCAGCCCTGCCAGGGAGGGGGAAGCCCTCTAGCTGAGTCCCAAAGAAAGCACAAGACACATACTGGGCCCATGCCGGGCAGACATGGACACGACCCCCCCAGGGCCTCTCCGGCCCACCAGCTCCCTAACCCCAACCCCCTGCCTGGAGGCCCTGCCCCCCGCCCCT
>LNAC01000541.1:686288-699547 GCA_002007465.1 Ailurus styani
CCCCCCGCCCCTCCCCCGCCCCAGAGCGCTGCCCTCTGGGGGGCCTGAGGGCTGAGGGCCTCGTCCCTGTGTGGAGCCCTGAGGGCAGAGAGCATGAGACTATTTCGGGGGGGAGGGAGGCCTTCCTCTCGTCTTGCTGTCTTAAAATTCCAATAAATGGGACCTTGTACTCTCCACGCTGTGACCCCTCTCCTGGCCGCATTGTCTGGGGCGGGGAGGAGGCTGTGGGCATCGCCAGGGTAAAGGAGCAGGAGCAGGTGAGCCTGCTGGGAGGCGAGGTCAAGGACAGGGAGGGCGGCCAGGCCTCCTCCGCGCACAGCACCGTCCTCCCTGCCGCCTTCCCGGCCCGTCACGAGGTACCGCGAGGACACGGGCAGGATCCCGAGGCCCCCAGAGCTTAAGCGTGGTGCCTGTTCACAGGGTGGCAAGTGGCCTGACTTTGTCTGCCACTCCCTCCTGGGAACCACACAGTGTGGCCGAGGGTCCTATGGGTCCCCTGGGTCTGGGGACGGCGCAGGTGACTGGGCAACCCCAGAGCAGACTCCCCCCGGCTCTGCCCATTGGTGGGCCCCTGACGTGCCCCCCGGGCCTGGCTCGGACAAGGCCCCGCAGATCCGTCTGCCCTCCCCGTGAGAAACTGCAGGCTGGAGCTTCTGGAGGGAAGCTTGGCCAGTTGGCTNTGGCCCCCCCCCCCCCGCCTCCAGCACCTTCCGCCAGCCTCACCCCTGCCCAGACGCTCCATGCCCTCCCCTCCTGCTGCCTCCCCTGGAGCCAGAGGTCAGCCTCTGTCCGTACCCGCCCCCTCCCCGCAGAGGGGCCCTGCCCTGTCCGGGCTCCGACTGTCGGGTGACCTCCCTGTCCTCGGCTCACTGTGGCCTTCCCCCCGCAGGACCCTCCACCTCGTGTGGCGGGAGAACCTGTCCTGGGGCCCCTCACCCCCCACCCCAACCCCGCCCGTTAACCCAGCCCTATAGCTGGCCTGTGACCCGGTGTCTATGAAGGGACTCACCCTGCGAGCCAGCTTCCCTGCCGACCCTGCCGAGGTCTCTCCGCTTGGCCCACCCTGCCGCCCCCCGAGTCCATTCTCCCCACCAACCTGCTGCTGCCTCAGCCTCTCCGTCCACGGTCTCCACCCCCACCGCCCCAGGGACCCAGGGCCGTCCTGCCTCCTCCCTGCCCGCCCCCGCACAGAGGCCACCTCCTGCTCCCCTGTCCCCTCACCCCCGCCAGCCCTCTGCCCGCCGGCTCTACTTCCAGACCCAGATCCCGCCTGCTTCCAACCCTCGCAGAGTTGCCGGTGGAGGAAGTGCACGTTCCAGCCTGGCCCATGGGCCCGCCGCCGGCCCGCTGGCTGCTGAGCTGGCCTCCCGCCGTCCCCTCGCCGCTCAACGCCCGGCCCTGGCCTTGCACGGCCTGAGACCCCGGCAGGCCCCACTGCCCCGGGGCAGGAGTCCACCTCGCCTGGCACCGTGGCTGCTGCAGCACCGTCCCCCATAGCTGTGTCCACCGGCTAAGCACGGCAGGCAGTGCCGCCCCCCTCCCCGCCGCCCCCCTCGGCAGCTGGCTTCTCGGGCAGGCGCAGCTCCCCGTGCAGGACTCCGTGCCTGGGCGCGCCCGAAGCACGCGGGAATCTGCCGCACTCAGCTCACAGATTTATCCGGGATTCGTGTGAGGAAGAACCCCTGGGGTGTTGACACCCCAGTGGGCTTCCACCACAGGGCACTGAAATGGCTACTAACGATACTGAGGCCAAAGAGGGCTAATGTATTCTTCAACCAAAAAGTTTACCTCCATAGGCCATCGTCAAATCCATCCTCGTCTTCAAGATGAAAAGACACAAAGCGTGCACACCCCCATCACACTCCTTGCCAGACAACACTACCCGTGCTGCAGAGAGCTGTACTGAGAGGCTGGCCCAGGACCCCGGGTTGCTGAACACCCAGGCGAGCACCCCATCCAGGGCCAGGCACACCATAGGCGTCAACTGTGGAGTGAATGAACAAACCTCATGTCCCAGGGCCAGAGACAGAGAGTGTTTAGACTTCAGGACTTCGGCTCAGCCTCAACGCTAGTGGGAAGTTGTTTCGAGAGTGTGGAAAGCAAAACTCAAAGCCCAGGAGAATGCACAGAGGCACGTCTGGGAAAACCAAGTGGAAGCAAGAGAGGACACACGGAGAGTCTTGAGTGGTCAAGGCAGGTGTGGAAAACCGAGGATGGGCAGCTCCAGAGTCTGGAATCCTCCAGGGAAGAGCCTGGGAGTGGTTTGAGTAACAGCAGCAAGTTCAGTAGGGACCGTCCTGCTGGCACAGGCGGGTAGAGCCCTAAATAAAGATATGTACCATGTTCATGGATCAGAAGACTTAATAATGTCAAGATGTCGGTTCTTTCCAAATTGGCACAGAAATTCAACATAATCCCAATCAAAATCCCAGCAGGCTTTATTGTAGAAATTGACAAATATCTTAAAATGTATATGGAAATGAAAATGATGTAGAAAAGTTAAAATAATTTGAAAAAAAATAACAAAGTTGGAGAATCCACACCACCTGATTTCATGGCTTACAGTAAACCAACAATAATCATATGGAGGAACATGTAGATCAGTGGGACAGAACAGACAACCCAGAATAAATCTATGCATATGATTTTTTAAAAATGGTAAGAGAAAACTGGATACCACGATGAAAGAAAGAAAACGAACACCGACCCTGACCTCATCTCACTCACAAAGACTAAGCTGAAACGGATCCTAGACCTGAATGTAAAAGCCAAATTTATAAAGACTTTCAGATGAAGACTTAGGTGAATATCTTCAAGCCCCTAGAGGAAGCAGATTTCTTAGCTAAGACATAACAAACATGAACTACTAAAAAGACCTTTGATACACTTAAAGGCTTCTGTTCTTTAGAAGATACTGCTAAGGAAATGAAAAGGTAAGCCACAACTCAGAGAAAATATCTGCAATACACATGTCTGACAAAGGCTTGTATCCAGACCAGAGAAGTGCTTCTACAACTTCATAATTAGAAGATGCTCAACCTTAGTTTCAAAAATAGTCAAAAGGCTTTAGGAACCCCATAAAAGAAGATACACAAATGGCCAATAAACACATGTGAATGTTTTCTTTTTTTTTTTTTTAAGATTTTATTCATTTGAAAGAGAGAGAGCATGCACAAGCCGGGTGGGGGGGGAGAGGGAGGAGCAGACTCCCCGCTGAGCAGGGAGCCCCATGCCACTCTCCATCCCAGGACCCTGGGATCAACTCTGGGATCACGACCTGAGCCAAAGGCAGATGCTCGACCTACTGAGCCACCCAGCGTCCCACACATGAGTATTCTCAATGTCATTCGTCATCAAGGTAATGCAAGTGAAACTACAATAAAATGCGAGTCCACATTCACCAGAAAGCTAAAATTAAAAGATTTACAATAACAAACACCAGCAAGGACACAGGGATGCTGGTGGAAGAGCAGAATGGTACAACCATTTGGGAAAACAGCTTGGCAATTCCTTATAATGTTAAACAGATACTTACCATAGGATCTAGCAACGTCTAGATTTTTATCCAGAGATTTGTACACAGTTGTTCACAGCAGCTTTATTCATAATACCCAGACAAAGAAATGACTGAAATGCCCACGAGCAGGTGAGTGGATAAACCAATTGTGATAGTCATGGATGAAAGACTACTTAGCCATAAAAAGCAACACGCTAACCCTACACACAGCCACATGAATGCCTCTCAAAACCACTATGCTGAGCAAAAGAATATATGTGTAGAAGTACATACAGAATATATACAGAAAAGACTGTCGGGACCACAGTGGGGAGGGGGAACTCACTAGAGAGGGGCACAGGCAAACTCTCAGGGCACCAGAAATGTTCTAGACATTGTGGCAGCCGTGGTCACATGCATGTACAAAACTCATCGAACTATTAGACTGTGATCTCAGGATGGTGAGCTCCAGCCCTACCTCAGGCTCCCTGCTCAGCCCGCAGTCTCCGACCCCCTCCCTCGGCCCCTCCTGCTCGTGCTCGCTCTCTCTAAAATAAATAATCTTTAAAAGGAAAAACAGAACTGTTCACTTAAATTGGGTACATTTTATTGCATGAAAATTATACCTCAATAAAGGTGATTTTTTTTTTTTTAAGATTCTACTTATCAGGGCGCCTGGGTGGCTCAGTTGTTAAGTGTCTGCCTTTGGCTCAGGTCACGGTCCCAGGGTCATGGGATCGAGCCCCGCATTGGGCTGCCTGCTCAGCGGGAAGCCTGCTTCTCCCTCTCCCACTCCCCCTGCTTGTGTTCTTGTTCTCACTGTCTCTCTGTCAATTAATTTTTTTAATTCTATTTATTTATTTGACAGAGACACAGCGAGAGAGGGATGTGAATATAAAGGGGGTGCCTGGATGGCTCAGTCAATAGAGCGGGCAACTCTTGATCTCGGGGTTGTGAGTCTGAGTCCCACATTAGATGCTGGGTGTGGAGATTACTTAAAAATAAAATCTTTGTTGCGATGCCCTTGTGGCTCAGTCTGGCAAGCGTCTGCATTCAGCTCAGCTCATGATCTCAGGGTCCTGGGACTGAGCCCCATGTCAGGCTCCCTGCTCAGCGGGAAGCCTGCTTCTCCCTCTGCCTCTGCCCCTCCCCCTGTTTGTGCTCTCTCTCTCAAATAAATAAATAAATAAATAAATAAATAAATAAATAAAATCTTTAAAAAAATAAAATAAAATCTTCTTAAAACATTTTTTTAAAATTTTATTTTCAGTAAGGCTCCATGGCCAGTGTCAAGCCCAACACGGGGCTTGAACTCATGACCCTGAGACCATGACCTGAGCTGAGATCAGAGTTGGATGCTTGGGTGCCTGGGTGGCTCCGTGGGTTAAAGCCTCTGCCTTCGGCTCAGGTCATGATCTCAGGGTCCTGGGATCGAGCCCCGCATCGGGCTCTCTGCTCGGCGGAGCCTGCTTCCTCCTCTCTCTCTGCCTGCCTCTCTGCCTACTTGTGATCTCTCTCTCTCTCCCTCTGTGTCAAATAAATAAATAAATAAATAAATAAATAAATAAGAGTTGGATGCTTAACCAACTGAGCCACCCAGGCGCCCCCAAAATAAAATCTTTAAAAACATTAAAATTATGAATATAAAAAATAATAAAATAAGATATGAATACGGGCAAAAGATGAACAAAACCCTTTCCTCTTCCGCTTGAGAGTCTGACCTTTGGTTGCTGTCTAGCTCTGTTCCTCTGGTAACCACATCAAGGCAGAAGGCCGTCGACTTCACTAGGCAGGATTGCCTGTGGTCACAAGTCAGCTGCAGTGGGCAGGAACCACGCCTGGGCTCTGAACTCCTGAGAGGAAGCCGGAACTGAGCTCCCTGGAGGAGGAGGGCTCTTGAAGGGGACCCTGGAAGCCACATGAGTGGGACTGTCACAGGACACAGTGACTCCCGTGAGGCCTGAGGTTCGGAGACCAGGCACCTGTCACTCTGCCCGTGCGAACCTCAGCTCCTCGCCCGTGAGCGGTCCCCTGGGTGTTCTGCAGGGAGGAAGACCGCTCGGTGGACTCATGACGCTGAGACTTGTGCTCTACGACCCAGAATCGCGCTCCGAGGCTTGCCCGAGAGAGACCTTCATGCACGCGTGCCTGTGGGTCACCAGCCACCGCCGCGAAGCCTCGGAACAGCCCCGAGGTCTGCCGGCGACACAGGTGCGCGCCGGGAAGGCAAGGCTGGCTGGCCCTGCTCTCCACCACAGGTAATTCCACGGGAAAGTATCAATGAGGTAGTAAAAGATGCATCTGGAAATGAACATGACCTTTGCTGGCCGCGCACGGAAGGTGTGGTGTTTCTCAGCAGGGACACGCCCGTGTCTGCGCAGAACGATTGCGGCGGGGACCGCCCAGCACGCGCGGGGGAGCTGAGCGTCTCTGCCCTGATCCCACGGCCTTGCGAGACAGGAAAAGCCCGCACAGGTTTCCCGATGTGCCGCCCCTGGTGAGAACCACGGCCACCGCAGCCCTCCTAATTCAGGATGAGACCCACGTTCTGATAGGTCCTCAAGACCTCTGCCCCCCGCCCCCAGCGTCCCGCGGCCCCCACCCCGTGCCCTCCGGGTCCTGGCACGGCCCCCTCCTGGGCCCACCTGACACTCCTTTACCCGATGGCTCCTCACCGATGAGATGCCGAGAAGTCGTTCCCCTGGAAGGTTCCCTTGACCCCCACCAGCCAGGCGCCCTCCCACAGAGCCCTCGGCCACCGCGTGCTGGCTGCCCTTCCGTCGGTCCGTCCGTCCGACCCCGCTGTAATTCCCTGTAGCGTGTGGGGTACGACCATTGCCACCGTGACGCACAGGTGACAGGGCCCGAGACTGGCGCTCTGTACGCGTGGCGCTCGCTGTGCGGCCCGGCGAGGACCAGGGCCCGCGCCGCTGCCCGAGGGCGTGTGGGGCACCCGCCGAGCGGGGAAGACCCCCCGAGGGCCTGCGACCCCAAAGACGGCGAAGGGGCCCTCCCACGGCTGACTCGCTCACGGACGCCCACCATCCAGGATGTCTCCTACCTCGTGTGCCCCGTCGACTCGCAGCGCGGCTGTCCCGGTTCAGACCGCGGCGCCTCGCACTGAACCCCGCGCACTCCCTGGGCTCCCCACCTCCAGCCTTGCACCAGACAAATACCTGCGACCCCACTCCCAGCTGGAAGCCCGCGGGCTGCACTGGGGGCTGCTGTCCAGCCCTCCCCGGCCGGCCTCGCTCCCGGGCGTTCGCCGGGCAGCTGCGCCGTCCCCTGACCACCGTGAGCCGGGGCGTGTGTCCCCAGCCCTTGACACGCGAGCTGCTCCGTACAGGGTGCCTGGCCTGAGAAGTAATGGAGAGGAGGCCGGCGCAGGGGGGCACCCCAGCTGGCACCAGCGTCCGACCAAGCCTGTCCGGCCTCCTCCTGGAGATGCCGCTTCTAGCAGTATCTCCGAGGACCTACTGTCCGTGTCCCCCTGTCCGTCTGCCCACCAGCCCCTCCACCGCGCCCATCCTTTCCTTCCTCCTCCCCACTGCAGAGCCCCTGGCCCCTTCCCACCGGGCCCGCTCCCTCCCTCAGGATTGCATTCTCCTTCCGCTGCCCCCACCCCTACCTGCAGGCTCCCCCTTAGCCTGCGTGCTCTGGGAATGGTCAGGACCCCCCTGCTGGGTCAGGCACCCCTCCTGTCCTGCCCACCGGTGCGCCTAGGGTTGCGTGCACATCCGCACACGGCTGGGACCCAGGTCACGGGTGGCTGTGTGGACGGATTGGCAGATAGGGAGGCGGAGCAAGGGGACTGTGGCCAAGGAGGAACCCACGGCCTGTGGCAGTTAAGTGACCGCCCAGAGCCAAGCGGCAGGTGGAGCGGGGGCTGAACAGCAAAGAAAACCAGAAGACTGGTGAGAAACACGGGGCCAGAGGCCGACCCCCAGCCCTACATCAGCCCCGACGGTGGGCGCCTGATAAACATGGTGGCAGCGTGGCCCCCGTGGCAGCCCCCCTCCCCCCCCCCGTGTTTACTGGAAGACACAGCGGCGGGGGAGGGTGTGGGCTGGGGCAGGGCTCCGGGCTGGTTGTGCAGGGTGGTTGGAGTGGGGAAGTTGGGACACCGAGCGGGGCGCGGGGCTGGGGCTGGCAACACAGTGACACAGCTGCGGAGGCCTGTGCATTTTGTGGTCTGTTCAGCGGGGGCGTTTTTTGCTGTTTCCACATTTCTCTTGGACATATTTGCACATAAGCAAACCACACCTGCCTTAGGCTCCGATTGTTCCTGGATCCACAGATCCCACCGGAACCAGTGCACACCTGTTCCTGTTCGCTGAGGATTCTCTCCTCCGACCAGCTGCTTGACACCACGACAAACTGAGGGTCCCAGCTGACCTGACCAGACGCCTCCACTCGCCTGTGCCTGCAACTGTAGGGCAGCGCTCATCACCCCAAGGCCCAGGGACCCGGACAGGCTGTGGAGGGCTTCCAGGGCCCTAGGGCTCCCCGCCAGAGGGACAGCGGGGGGATCCCCGCCCCCCGCCCCAGCGGAAGAGGCTGATGAGAAGACGTCTTGGGGCACAAGCAGATGTCCCCCGCCCCCACCCAGCAAATGAGCTTAGATCGAGGGAGGTCTCATGTGGGGAACCCAGGCCTCCACGGGATGTTCGGACGACACCGGGTTTGAGAAGGTCTGTATTTTTGATGCAGACGAAGGAGGGACGAGAGAAGACAGACAATCCCTAAAACCAGGCAGAAAAACTACTGGGTATTTACCGCAAAGATAGAAATGGCACAGAGGGCTGCCGGAGGGGGCGGCTCGGAGCCTCAGAGGCTCTTACCGCAGTGCGAGGCATTCGGTGAGCCCCGGCCAAGAGCGGCCAGGCCCTTTCATCGTCCGAAGTGCAGGAGAGGGAAGGAAGGGAGGCGTCCACGCTGGCAGACGGGTCAGACCCCTCCCGGAGCTCCTCGTCAGCCCCGGGACGTGACCCAGCGTTGTAAATGGCCACAGTAGGCTGTGTAGACGTGAGGGCACAGCCAGGATCGCCAGGCCGGGCCCCGGCCGGGGGCAGCATGACTCCTTCCCGGGACTGTCGCCCACACTCTGTGTGGACGGAGGGTTCCAGCTTTAAGGTACCTGTTCTTTTTTTTTTTTTTAAGATTTTATTTATTTATTTGACAGAGAGAGAGAGATCACAAGTAGGCAGAGAGGCAGGCAGAGAGAGAGGGGGACGCAGGCTCCCCACTAAGCAGAGAGCCTGATGCGGCCTCGATCCCAGGACCCTGAGATCATGACCTGAGCCATAGGCGGAGGCTTTAACCTACTGAGCCACCCAGGCGCCCAAGGTCCGCGTTCTTTAACAACGTTTTGCCTCGAAACATGGCTTTTACAAAGAATCCCGAGCTGAGAAGGGAGCAAAGATCCCTAGAGGGCTCGCCAAGCTGGTGCGCTGAGCTGAATCTCAGGAGGCAGATGTGAACGGCGACAAACCGTGCAAACCAGTGACCCGAGGTCAGACTGGGGACGCCTGACTCAGCATGAGCAACTGGGGACACGGAAGGTGTGTGTGCAGCGAGTTCCCAAGGAGCCTATGAGGGTGCAGACCGAGCCCTGCGTGGGGTCAGGAAGTGACCGCAGGTGTCCCACGGTTCAGACAAAAGAGCAGGGAGAGGGCAAGGGGAGGAAGCCCGTCACCACTCCCTCCCCACACCCATGCTCCCCGAATACACCATCTAAGTTAATGTGGATAAAGCTCTGGGTGAAGCTCTTGCCGTCTGCAAACTTCCGCTACTTTAGCCCAAACCCAGGCCCCGCAGACTTGGGCATCAGAGGACACCTGCATACACGATGGAAAAACAACCACAGCAAGATAAGAAAATGGGAACAAAGGGCGCCTGGGGGGCTTAGTCAGTGAAGTGTCTGCCTTTGGCTCAGGTCACGATCTCAGGGTCCTGGGATCGAGCCCCGCATCGGGCTCCCTGCTCAGCGGGGAGTCTGCTTCTCCCTCTCCCTCTGCAGCTCCCCCCGCTTGTGCTCTCGCTCTCTGACAAATAAATAAAATCTTCAAAAAAAAAAAATGGAACCAAGAGGAAATGAGAGGGCTGGGAGCAAGTGAGCACAGAGCTGGGCAGAAGCGTGGGCTCAGCAAGTCTCTGCAGTCCTCAGAGGAGAGGCTTAGGGCCGAGGCTCCAAGCCCAGGGACCGGGGCTGGGGGAGGGGCCGCCATCTGGGAAGGGGCTGGGGGGCCTGGGCCCGGTCTCAGGAGCACACACCCAAGCCTGATGCAAGACCTTCCCGGAGCTCCGCTTCCTCCCAACCAACCTGGTGCAACCAGCAGCTCCGCACTCTTACCAGAAGCCTGGAGGCTGCCCTGCTTTTGCCCACGCCCCAGATCCCTCCCTCCAGTGGCCGCTGAACTTTGCTCAGCTCCGCCCAGTCTCCCCGCCTCCACGGCCCTGCCCGGGGCCGCTTGGGTGACCACAGTGGCCCCCTGCCCGCTCTTTCCCCACTGAGCCTTCCCAGCTGCCTTCCTTCCGGGACTGCCGGAGGCCCTCGGGAGGGAGAGATGGAGAGGAACTTCAGGGTCACCGCCCTGACCACGCCCCTACCCCACCCTGCACACACACCACCCCTCCGACACGGGCTCCACCTGCAGGACCTCCCGGGAAGCACCCTGCCCTGCAGGGCCCGAGAGCCCCATCGACCTCTCCTCCACCAGCGCCCACTAGGCTCCCTCCCGGCACCGCGCGGTGACCCCACCTCCAGCTCTCCCCATGGACAGCGCCTGGGAACGACCAGAGCTAAACCCCCAGTTTCTTTTTTTCCTGTTTTAGTTTTTAAATTGTTTATTTTAACCCCAGTGTGGTTACAGCGTTGACTCTCACGCAGTGCAGGCCACACGGCCGGGGCCCAGCGGACGGTGTGCGGAGGGCGGAGGCACTGGTACCAAACCAGATGGCACCCCAGTCAGGTTTCTCGTGCATGCAGACATCTATTCTAAGGAATGGGCTCCTACCGTTGTCCAGACCCGCAGGCCAGGCCTGGACGCTCGGGCCGGTCTGCAGGGCAGCCGAGGCCAACAGCCTCCTTCCCTGGCAAACCCCAGCTTTCCGCCCCTGAAGCCTTCCGCTGCTGAGACGAGGTCGCCCGCGTGAATGAAGGTGACCGCCTTGACTTACAGTCAGCGACTGCAGATGTTAACTCCGCCACAAAATACTTCCCCAACCATGTCTGAGCGAGGGTCTGACCAAGCCCGTGGGCACCTTGGCGCACTGAGCCGTCCATTTACCGGCCCAGGGGCGCTAACCCCAGGGAGGCCAACAGGGAGGCCGGGCTGGACGGTCCAAGCGACCGGGAAGGCCGTGGGAGGCTCCTTTCCCCACGCGGGGCCCCATCCTGTAAACAGCAGAGGGTGGTGGAGAGCCGTCCGGCCGGGCCCCAGGGATCACAGTCTCGGGTGTCGGAGGAGGGGCCCCCACTGTGAGGTCCAGGTGCAATGCTCCACTCACGCTGATCCCAGCCCGTCCTCGCCCCCCACCTGCCCACCGGGAGCGCGCCCTCGGCTTAGACCTGCGCTTCACTGTGCTCTCGGTCCGAGAACAGATGCCTGCAGGACCCGGGGCACTCCGGGACCCCGCCGCCCTGGACTCCAGGGTGAGGCCTGCCAAGACCTCCGTGTAGACAGCTCGTAACGGGGAAGCACCACAAGGACTCACGGGTCCGGACTCTCGGAACCTGACAGCCTGATGAGGGGCACGTCTTGGGTTCTCCAAGGCCCGCAGTCGGGAAAAGTCACAAAGTCAGACAACAGAGGTGTGGGTGCAGAGGCTTCCACGGGGGGCTTGGAAGAGGGGAACCTGAGTCACCAGGAACGGGAAGTCCAAGCTGTAGGGAGCCAGGTGCCGGCAGTCAGAGAGAGGCTCGGAGCTCCGAGGTTGGAAGAAAGTCTGGCCAGTGTCCAGGTAGCCAAGGCAGAAGGTCCCCAGGAGAAGGCTGACAGGCTACATCCAGGCGTGCCCGACCGCCCAGGAAAGGGCCCCCCAGTCAGGAAGGTGAGCCATGAGCTTTCCTTCGAGAGCTATTCACTGCTCACCTACCTGCCGTGCACCTGGGCCCTGAGCCGGTGCCGGGGAGATGCCCGGCCCCGGGGCTCACACACAGTGGGTGAGTGCTGTGCGGGCGACGCGGCCCCCGCAGGCCGGAGAGCAGGGATGAGCTTGCTGGGGCCACAGGAGGCTGGACAGAGCAGGCACCTGCCGCGCGAAGGTGGCCCAACAGAGGAAGGGTCCGTGAATTCCAGGGAGAGCAGGACCTGGGCACAGCCCGGAGGCACGGAGGGCAGGGGCAAGGAGCAGGCCACAGCCTCTGACCTCACAATACCCAGAGCCCACTGGGCCCGCCTTACAACTCGCAGTCCGGCGCCCTCCTCCAAGCCGGGCAAGGCCCGGGGCCCGGGGCAGTCTCCAGGTGCGGCGCCCTCCCCTGGGCGGCACCGTCCCGCTGCCCCGGGGCATGTCCCTACTCACCAATTATGAGGGGCTGCGGCATCAGATCGAGAGGCTGGTGAGGGAGAACGAGGAGCTCAAGAAGCTGGTGCAGCTCATTCAGGAGAATCACGAGCTCAAGTCGGCCATCAAGACGCAAGCGGGCGGCCTGGGCATCAGCGGGTTCAGCTCAGGGCTTGGCGAGGCGGCGGCCAGCCCCCCTCAACGCCGGGGAAACTGTAAGACAGCGAGGAGGGAGGGGGGTCTCGGGAAGTGCCGGAGGGGGGCGCAGGCAGGAACAGGCTGCGGGGCCGCGGCCCCAGCAGGTGAGGGAGGGTGCACAGGACCACAGGGGTAGAAGCCCCCCGCGGCTGATGGTGGCAACCCCACCCCTCCCCCCCACCGGACTTCCAAGCAGCCCCCAAAACTGAGCATTTCCTAGCTCTGGAATCCAAACGTGCTACCCCTACCGGGTCCAATACGTCACTCCCCCTCAGCCTCCCTCCCCCTCCGCCCTCCCCCTCGCACCCCCAGTTCTCTGCCCCTAGAGGTGGCCAGGAGGCAAAGGACAGCCCAAGTCCAAGGGCCACGGAAGCTGAGGTCTGGGAGGCCTTAGTGTGTGACCGAGCCCTGGGGCCACAGAACATCTCCAGGCGGGGGTGGCCCGGAGGAGGCAGAGAAGCACGGGGGTGTGGGGACTGAGCCAGGACGGCAGGCAGGGGCGCAGCGCAGCTGGGTGCGGTGATAGGAGCAGGGGTGGGGGGCTGAAGATAATGGAGGGAGACTCTGGCGGTGGCCATGTCCCAGGGCGAGGCAGTAGGAGTGGGTGGCTGGCAGTGTGACAGCGAAGGTCCCAGCGAGTGATAAAATCCTGTGGTTGTCACACCACACCCTCCCCTCCCTGCTGCGCCCCCTGTGCGGGAGAGCGCCGCGGGCCCTCTGTTCCTGTCCCCGCGCTCTGGCCCCGGCAGGCCTGGACGATCCTCGTCCCCCGAGAGGAGGACTCCGCTCTTCCGCCGTCTCTGCCAGCTGGGCCTCTGGAGCTCGGCAGGGGACCGACACTCAGCGGTCGTGGTTCTAGAAGGCTCGCGGGCGGCTTCCTAAGTGCCACATCCCTCTACACTTCTGCATGGGCTTCGGGACTGATTACCCCCCTTCTCCTGAGTTCCGAGAGCACCGCGGCCCGGGGTGTCCACCCCCGGCTCCCCTCAGTCCCTGCTGCTCCCAGGCCGCCCCCCGCCTCGGCCCTCCACCCCTGCCGGCCCGCCGCCCCCCGCCT
>LNAC01000541.1:787912-801126 GCA_002007465.1 Ailurus styani
CCTGAGATCATGACCTGAGCCGAAAGCAGAGGCTTTAACCCACTGAGCCACCCAGGCGCCCAATAAATAAATTCTTTTAAAAAAATAGATTAAAAATAGATTAAAAAACACCAACATGAGAAAGTGGGGCAAATTTAAACAAGTCAAAAACCCCACTAACTTGGGGCACCTGTGTGACTTAGTCATTAAGACCTTTTCACATCATTTACAAAACTAATGTTCAGATGATTTGAAGATCGCAATATAGAAACTAGAACTATAAATAGAAGGCAACTTAGAAAAATATTCACTTAGAATACTCAGAAGGAAAAGATAGACATATTCGCAGATTAAAAAATAAATTATGGCAAGGGGTGCCTGGCTGGCTCAGTCCGTTAAGCGTCTGCCTTCCATTTGGGTCATGGTACCAGGGTCCTGGGATCGAGTCCCCGCGTTGGGCTCCCTGTTCAGCGGGGAGCCTGCTTCTCCCTCTGCCCCCCACACCCCTGCTTGTGTGTGTGTGCAAGCGTGCTCTCTCAAATATTAAAAAAAAATTATGGCAAGAGAGATGATAAAATTAAGGACAAACCTCAAAGTGAATTATATATTTAAATGTAAAACTAGGAAAAATTTAGAAGGAAATATAAAAGATCTTCTGGATTAGCAACCGATGAAGCATTCTCAGGATGCCCAAGACGCCATATATGAAAGAAATCAGAAAGTTGGACTTTGTCAAATTTCAAAACTTCTGCTCTGTGAAAAGCCATCTTAGGAGGATGGAAAGACAAGCGATGACCAGGAGAAAATGCCTGCAAATGGCCTGCCACAAAGAACATCAAGTTAGAATGGAAAAACAAACAAAAAGCAGCTTTCAAAATTAACTGTAGAAACCAAACAATCCCACTAGAAAATAAAAGCAGCAGACGTTTCACCAAAGTGGAGATGCTCCTCATTACTAGCCATCAGAGAAACACAAATTAATACCTATGATTAAAAAAGTTGGGGGCGCCTGGGTGGCTCAGTGGGTTAAAGCCTCTGCCTTCGACTCAGGTCATGATCTCAGGGTCCTGGGATCGAGCCCCACATCAGGCTCCCTGCTCAGTGGGAGTCTGCTTCCCCCTCTCCCTCTGCTTGTCTCTCTGCCTCCTTGTGATCTCTCTCTCTCTCTCTGTCAAATAAATAAATAAATAAATCTTAAAATAATAATAAAATAAAAAAAGTTGGGACGCCTGGGTGGCTTAGTCGTTAAGCGTCTGCCTTTGGTGCAGGGTCCTGGGATCAAGCCCCCCATCGGTATCACTGCTCAGCAGGGAGCCTGCTTCCTCCTCTCTCCTCTCTCTCTGCCTGCCTCTCTGCCTACTTGTAATCTCTCTCTCTGTGTCAAATGAATAAATAAAATCTTTAAAATAAATAAATAAATAAATAAATAAATAAAATCTTTTAAAAAAAGTGCAAATGACTCTTGATCTCAGGGTCATGAGTTTGGGCCCCACGCTGGGTGTGGAGATTACTTCAATAAATCAACTTTAAAAACAGTAATAAATAAGAATCCATGAGTTTTCGTTGACATAAATAAATGAACAAAAATAGGTGAAGAGAAAGCTTTCTTCTCTACGATAAACAAAACAACAAGCAGAAACTAGTGAGTGAAAGTTGGATGAGGAATGGACAATTTGCATAGTCTCAAAGTATTGCCCCATAAAACATTCACTAAAGACAAAGAGAAAAAGAGTGACCTAACAGTGAAGAATCCTGGGCAACTCACCTTAAGTAATCAAAATAAACATCTGCAGTATGGGGGCAAACTGATGGGACTCAACGAAAAAGGCTCACACTCCCCTCCATAGTATTCCTTTTTTTTTTTTTTTTAAGATTTACTTGAGAGAGAGCAGGAGCAGGGGGGAGGAGTAGAGGCAGAAGGAGAAGCAGACCTCCCCCTAAGCAGGGAGCCCTCCAAGGGTCTCTATCCCAGGACACTGAGATCATGATCTGAATGGAAGGCAGATGCTTAACGGACTGAGCCACCCAGGTGCTCCCCTCCATGGTGTTCCTGCCAAAAACATATAACCTGAATCTAACCATGGACAGATACAAGTTGAGCAATATGCCACAAAAGAGCTGGGTGGTGGTGTGCAAGTGTCAAGGGCATGAAAGTCAAAGACTGAAGGGTAGCTCCCAGTTGAAGGAGACTGAAGACTTTGCTAAAAGGTCATTACTGGGATAACTGGGGTAACTTGGGAATTTGACTGAGGTGCCTGGGTCAAAGGTATGTGGAAGTTCTTTGTACAATTCTTGTAACTTTACCTTTGAAATTACTTCCAGTAACTTTGTATCCTTTATCTTGGGACTATTTAAGACTCCCTACCTGGTGATTACTGTAAACACTTCCTTGGATCAGCCGGTTCACCTCTGGACACCAGTGGGCTCTGAAGGTGCACACTTTTGTCTCAGCCAGATGTACCCACCAGATGCACCAGAGGGCATCAACTACCTACATTATCCATAATATTCCAGTTCCATTTCTTTTTTTTTTCTTTTTTTTTTTAAAGATTTTATTTATTTGACACACAGAGAGAGATTACAAGTAGGCAGAGAAGCAGGCAGAGAGATAGGGAGAGGAGGAAGCAGGCTCCCTGCTGAGCAGAGAGCCTGATGCGGGCCTCGATCCCAGGACGCTGAGATCATGACCTGAGCCGAAAGCAGAGGCTTTAACCCACTGAGCCACCCAGGCGCCCACCAGTTCCATTTCTTGAGAAGTTTTCCATTCTCATGGGCAGCACCTGTGTGTCAGAGCATGTGGTTTCCTTGGAGAGCTGGGCATTTCCTCAGACTTGCCTTTCCTCTTCCTCAATTTCAGGCAAGTGGCTTTCACACAAGGTTAGGTTGGCCCTGAGGCTATGAAGTGCCAGTTGGTCTCACCTGGGGGCAAATCCCGGCTCTTGGACCTTATTACCTGCTGACTTCAGGGGCACGCCGTTCTCTCTCAACGGCTCTCCCGGGCATCACTGTCCCTACAGGTTTTGTTCTAGCCCCGAGAATGAAACAAAAATAATAGCCATCTACTAAAGGGCTTATAACCTATCCAGAAGTACATAACACCATCCACGAGGCAAGGAATAGATGAGGGGAAAATCTTATATTAGAAAAGGTCTCCAATCAATGATCTCAGCCTTTACCTTAAAGAAACTAGAAAAAGAACGGCACATTAAACCCGGAATAAGCAGAAGAAAGGAGATAGAAGAAAGGAATAGTAAAAAGAAAGGAAGCAGCACATTAAACCCGGAATAAGCAGAAAAAAGGAATGTCAATGTGGACACTCACTAAATCAGAAAAGAAAATAGAGAAAATATATGAGTCCAACATGTTTCTTTAGTAAGATCAATAAAATGGACAAATCTCTGGCAAGACTGACAAGTCACAAACCATCAGCATCAGGGGTGAGCAGCGACACTACTACAGATGCTACAGATGTTAAAGGATAAGGGAAGATTATGAACAACTTTATGCCAATGAATTTGACACGTTAGATGAAATGAACCAGTTCCTTGAAAAACACAAACTACCAAACGTCACTCAAGAAGAAAGTGGCAACCTGAATAGCTATGTGTCTATTAAAGGGTCTGGGGTTGAAAAATCTTTCTAGAAAGAAAATTTCAGGCGCAGATGGCTTCACTGGGTAGTTCAACCAAGCACTTAGGGAAGAAATACTAGTTTCACAAACTCCCCCAGAAAAGGAAGAAGAGGGAACGCTTCCCCAGTCCTTCGGACGCCAGTACAACCCTGATAAGAAAACCAGGGCTTTATATGAAAACTACAGACCAGGATGCAAAAATTATTAAAAATTTTAGCAAACTGAATACAGCAATATTAAGATGTGTTATCACGACCAAATGGAGGTTATGCTGGAAACACAGGCTGGTTTAACAGTAGAAAGTCCTTTAAAGTACTTCATCGCGGGCGCCTGGGTGGCTCAGTGGGTTAAAGCCGCTGCCTTCGGCTCAGGTCATGATCCCAGGGTCCTGGGATCGAGGCCCACGTTGGGCTCTCTGCTCAGCAGGGAGCCTGCTTCCTCCTCTCTCCTCTCTCTCTGCCTGCCTCTCTGCCTACTTGTAATCTCTCTCTCTCTGTGTCAAATGAATAAATAAAATCTTTAAAAAAAAAAATAATAAAGTAGAGTTAGTGGAGGTGCCTGGGCAGCTCAGTTGGTTAAGTGTCTGACTCTTGATCTCAGGTAACTATCATTGTCTATCCCCAATGGGGAACCTACTTAAAAAAAATAAGAGTTACCCGAAACAGTATTTCTCATATTGTCTGTAGTGTGGTGGTTAATATAGTTCAATTTTCCACTTCACTGAAGTTTTTCCTTTAATAATGAGATGTATTATTATGTATTTTTTGGAGGGAATTTTCTAAAATACTATTAATATCAGTTATTGCATTGTGATGTTTCCAGAGGCACAACTATTGAGGCTTGTTTGAGTCTATGCTAAAACGCCAGAACGTTTGGACTTATTTTTCTTTTTAATTTCTTGCTGACTGGGGTAACTTCTTCATGCTCCCATTGTCCTTGAATTCCCTCTGTCTCTGCTCCAGATTAACTGGTTTTGATCTGCTGTGCATTGAATAAACAGTTGACAAGCTTATTTGGCTTAAAGACTAGGCACTGAAGACAGTCCTGAAAAATGGTTTGGTGGGAAATGCATGAGCTTTATGACATGGACTTTGTAACTTTGGCTGGTTTCTTGGAGGCCTTTTACTTCTGGTTTTCTTTTCTGTAGTCTAGGTTATTGAGATTGTTCAGTGATTGAAAACCGGGTTAATGAAATGTGATTATATTAGATTTGATACTAAAACACTGGAGACATTATGTTTAAAGAGCTGCTAAGATCAGATGGTGACGTGTCATGTCATCTGTAAAATTAATCATAGGCTCCATCTCAGTNCCAGGACTGGAGCGGCTGGTGCACGCGCTCTGCACGCCCGACTACAACGCCCGGGCGCCCCTGCATTACCTGGGGCCGGTGCTCTCCAACCTCAGCCAGCGTCCCGCGGCGCGGGCCTTCCTGCTGGACCCCGAGAGGTGAAGCCCGGGGCGCCCGCGGGGAGGGGGTGCAAGTGAACGGGGATGGCACTGAGTGGTCCCTTCCTCCAGGTGCGTGGTCCAGCGGCTGCTGCCCCTTACCCAATTCCCAGAGTCCTCGGTGCGCAGGGGCGGGGTGGTGGGCACTCTCCGCAACTGCTGCTTCGAGCATCGTGAGTGGTGATGGGGGTGGGGGAGTTGCGGTTGGGGGAGCTGGGGCACCCAGACCACTTGGGGGCCCCTCCCTAGACCAACTCCCATTTCTGTCTTCCTCTCAGGACACCACGAGTGGTTGCTTGGGCCCCAGGTGGACATTCTCCCCTTCTTGCTGCTGCCCCTGGCTGGGCCTGAGGACTTCTCTGAGGAGGAGATGGAGCGTGAGTGGCTTGTGTGGAGCCTCAGGGTTGGCTGGGCGGGGAGGCCGCCCCTGGGGGGCAGGGGGATGCACAGAGCAGGACCCCTTCCGAAACCTTCCAGCAGGGAGGTGCTGAACACAGATGGGCGCGGTCAGGCCCAGCTGCCCAGTGCAGGCACCAGTAACTCTCACACCCACCTCCAGGGCTGCCTGTGGACCTGCAGTACCTGCCGCCGGACAAGCAGCGGGAGCCCGATGCTGACATCCGCAAGATGCTGGTGGAGGCCATCATGCTGGTGAGCAGGGGTCCTGCTGTGCCGTGCCACCCCCCACATTCCCACGCCTCGGCGTGACCTCTGCCCCCTTGCAGCTGACAGCCACAGCCACTGGTCGGCAGCAAGTGAGGCGCCAGGGAGCCTACCTGATCCTGCGTGAGCTGCACAGCTGGGAGCCAGAGCCCGACGTGCAGGTGGCTTGTGAGAAGCTCATTCAGGTGGGTGCAGGGTGTGTGGGGAAGGGGCATGGGTGTCAGTGGTGGGGCAGCCAGACGCTCACCTGCCTCCCCTGCCGGCAGGTGCTCATTGGGGATGAGCCGGAGCCGGGCATGGAGAACCTGCTGGAGGTGCAGGTGCCCGAGGACGTGGAGAGGCGGCTGCAGCAGCTAGACCACGAGGAGCGGGAGCAGCACAGCCGGGGACAGCCAGAGCAGCCGGCCCCGGAACCCCAAGCCGAGGGGGCTGCACCCACCTGAGGCCCTGGCAGCCCACCCCCAGCGCCAGGCCTTCCTGCAGCCACCCGCAGGGCTCTGGGTCTCCTTGCTCAGTTGTTCCCTGCTGAAAAGCGTAGCTACACTTATGCTCCAGGTGGGGCGTCTGGGGCGAATGCCCAGTAAACCTAGGACGGTCGGGGTACTTCTGCATGCCCTGTCATTTCCCGCAACTCAGGTGGCTCAGACCAGCACTGGTCAGCCCGAGCTAGTCACGCTCTGTGACTCTCAGGTCCCTCCAGGAAGACGGCCGATGGGGCTGGACAGACAAAGCGTACAAGCCTGAGCAGCCCCCAAGGGTGCTACAGAGGCTTGGGCACCCACGTGTAAGCAGGGCCCTTTGCTGCCGGTCCCACCCTGCATCTTCCATCCTGGGGTCCTCAGCTAGCCCGGCCTGAGATCCAGCCTCGGAGGACTGACCTCTTGTGACTTTCACTCGCCTCGGCCTGTCCTGGCATCTCCTAGCGCTGTGCCTCCCTGTTTGCCCTTGGAGCGCTTGCTGCGTGCGGTCTCTCTCTGTCCTCTCCACCACCCTGCTTGGGCTGTGCTCGGGTCCTGCCCTCAGCCCCTTGCTAGTTTCCCCAGCCCGAGGCTGAGGTGACGCGCCTGTCGTCCGCACTAACTAGGCTCCAGCCTGGGTCAGCTTCCTTGACCTGCAGAGCCGCTTGTCTCCCTGGCGTGCCTGCAGCCTTGCTCTTTGCCCAGCCTTTTCCCTTCCCACCCTCTGCCCCCTTGGAGCCCCCTATGGGCCCAAGAAACTGGTTCTCCCCAGCTCCTTGTGTGGGCCCCGTGTTCTGCAGCAGCCAAGCCTGGCAGGCCGTCCGCACGGCCCTCCTGGCGCCCGGTCCCTTCCCGACCCTGCCTTCGGTTTAGGCCTCCCTTGCCCTCTGGCACTGGAGCGCAGCCCGGGCCCCGAGAGGTCCAGCACCCTCTGTCCACGCGCCCCCGGTCCTGTCACTGCCTCCAGAGCTGGAGGTCCACTCCGGTTCCTCCCATCGAGGCTCGGTGCTTCACGGAAACGAGGGGTCTCCTTCCTCTCTGGTACCTTCGTGCCGATTAAAGCTCCGGCACGGAGGCGTGTGGACTCGTGTTCTCCCCAGTTGGGGAGCCCTACCGGCTTCCCCGTAGCTGCCTCCCCCTTTCTGCACTGAGATGGGAGCATCCCCTCCATAAAATAAACACTTTATCTGGTCTCTCCGTGCCTACCCGCCCTCAGTTGCCCAGGCAGCGCCCAGGTGTCCCGATGGCAGGCGTGGAGCTCAGGGATAGTGGGTACCTGGAGGGTGCCCACGCCCAGGCTGGCTGCCACCATGTTCCGCAGGCCCCGCTGGGCAGGTCCTGCACCTCTCCTTGGGCCTCTCTCCGGGGGCTCAGGCATCGGGCCAGAAGCACTCCGGCAGTGAGTGCCCCCATGCTGGAGGCGCCGGAGCTGCAGGAGTGGCCTCGGGGGCTCGGAGTCCCTGCCGGCCTCTGTGGGGTCCAGGGTTGCAGGCCGCTGCGACTCAGCTGGCTTCTCTGCAACGACAGCCATGGGGGGTCGGGGGCGCTGAGGGGCCAAGCACCTGGCCACCCCGCTGGGGGCCCCACCCACCTGGCGGCGAGCTGAGCGCGGTGCAGAAGGGCGCGTGCGCGGCGGGCAGCATCCAGCAGTGGGTGGCCACCTGCTGCAGGTCCAGGCGTGCGCGCGGCCGCAGCCGTAACAGGCCCCGAATCAGGTCCTGGCACTCTGTGGGCAAGGGCTCACAGCTGTGGCCTCCCGCTGCCACTGTCTCGCGCGTGCCCATCACCGTCAACAGTGCGGGCACCCGGACGCCTGGAGGGAGCCCTGCTTCTCCAGTCACGAGAGGGAAGGCGGCCTGCCCGGGGCGGGGCAGAGCGCAGAGCTCCCGGGACCGCGGCCTTTCCAGCCGAGGAGGCCGAGTCTGGGCCGCCCCCAGCCCCGCTGGCCCCTCACCTGTGCCGCCGTCCATTTGCCAGCCTGGACTGCAAGTGAGGTGCCAGGTCAGCCTCCCACGTGCCCGTCACTCCCCTCACAGCGCACAATAGACTGTCCCTCTTGCTTTAAGATTTTATTTATTAGAGAGAGTGCACGAACAGGAGAAGGGGCAGCGGGAGAAGCAGGCTCCCTGCTGAGCAGAAAGCCCGAAGCAGGACTCAAACCCAGGACTGTGGGATCAGGACCTGAGCTGAAGGCAGGCGCCCCTGGACCCAGGTGTCTCTTGGCGGGACTTGGGAGGGAGCCGGTGCTCTCGCTCACCTGGGGACGTGCCTGGCCTGAAGGCGGGGGGGCCGTGGCGCATGAGGTGCAGCAGGCGGTGGGGCTGGTGCTCCTTGAAGGGCAGCTTCCCGACCACCATGGCGTAGAGGATGACGCCCCTGGGGACACGGGCTCCTCAGGGCCCGCCCCCTCCTGCCCTCCCACGCGCCCTGCCTGTGCCGGGCGGCCACTCACAGGCTCCACAGGTCGGCCTGCTCCCCGTTGTACTTCTTGCTCATGAGGATCTCGGGGGCCGTGTAGGCCACAGAGCCGCAGAAGGTGCTCAGCAGCGAGTTCTTGAGGCCCGAGCGGTTGGCAAAGCCAAAGTCTGCCGGGGCGTAGGACGGGGGCGCAGGAGGGGGAGGGACGGTGGGCTCAGGAGGGGCGGCTGTGGGGCAGGCGCGGAGTGGGTGGGTGTCCCGAGCACAGGTGTAGGCCACCGTGGGGCTGGGCCTCCTGGGAGGGACGAAGGTCAAGCCAGGTGGGGGTGTCAGGTCTGAAGCAGGCAGGACGGGGGCTCAGCTGAGCCGCCCACTCTTGGTTTCAGCTCAGGTCATGATCTCAGGGAACTGGGATCGAGCCCCGTGTCCGCGTCCAGTCCGCACTCAGCCAGGAGCTTGCCTCAGGATTCCCCCTTTCCCTCTGCCCCTTCTCTCTCTCAAATAAATAAATGGGTGTTTAAAGCAATAAAAAATTAAACAGTCTGAAGCAGGCAAGGGTAGAGGCTGGGGTCCTGGCCGGGACGACGGCTGAGCGTGGACGGGCCTCCTGCAGAAGCGGAGGGCTTGGGTCATGAGTCAGGCCAGTTTAGGGCAGGGGTGGGGCCGGGCCACAGGCTCACCGGTCAGCTTTAGGAGGCCTTGGTCGTCCAGCAGGATGTTCTCACACTTGAGATCCCTGCATGGGGAAGGGGAAGCGGGGCTGGTCCTGGGCTCAGGGGGCCTCTCCATGCAGGGGCGGGGCGGGCGGGGCGGGCGGGGCGGCCCCTCACCGGTGCACGATGCCGGACCTGTGGCAGTGGGCCACAGCACTGACCAGCTGCCAGAACAGCCCGCGGGCCTCCTCCTCTTCCAGCCCCGGCCGGCAGCGGTGGTCCGACACGGCGTTGATGTGTGCCAGCAGGTCCCCACGGGCTGCCAGCTCCAGCACCAAGCAGGAGCGCCAGCTGTTGTGATAGGTCTCGTAGAGTTGCACCTGCCAGAGCCCCCCCCAGCCTGTCACGCAAGGAGGGGCTGGCCAGTGCACTGGAGCAGGGCCTCAGGGTGCGGCTGGGCCCCAAGCATCAGGGGCCCTGGTGGGAAAGGGGCACGGATGGGGGGTGGGCCCCGCCCTCCTGGGCAGGATGGGCATGGGCTGTGTCGGGGTCTCTGCCTACCACGTTCAGGTGCTTGTAGGTAGCATTGAGGGATGAGATCTCACGGGGCAGGAACTTCTGGGAGAGCTCCGCGGGGGCCTCGGCAGTGGAGATGATCTTGATGGCCACCTGCAGGGCGGAAGGTGGCCCTTGTGTGCAGAGCACAGCCCCTGAAGGGGGACGTGGACAGGCCCCGTGTCCTTTGTGCACACCGCTGAGCTCGACTGGGGTGAGGCTGGGAAGCAGCATCCTGGGGGGTCTAGACAGACCTTCCCCTTCCTCCCGGCCCTGATACGCTCCAGGGGTTCCGGCGCTGGGAGTGGCCAGCTTGCGGGCCCTTGGGAGGACACCAGACCAGGAGGGAGCCAGCACAGCAGGGAGGTGCCTCAGTGGGGTCAGGACGGGGGGCCGTGGGGCCGGGCCGAAGCACGGCCCCAGGCCTGGTGTCCGCACCCTCGGGGAGGAGGTGGGCCTGCCTCACCATGGTGTGGTGCTTGCCCCGCAGGTCAGAGGCCAGCTTGGGGTTGTGGCGCATGCGCTCGTGCGTGGCGTAGGCCAGGTAGACTTTGGAGAAGGCCCCAGAGCCGATCTTCCTGGAGGAGAGCAGGTAGCCATTGTCCCTGCACTCGCGCACCTGCTCCATGAAGCTCCGTTGGTCCGGCTTTCGCCTGGCCCTGCCCTTCACGGAGGGCGGGGTGCCCCGGGAGAGGGCAGGCTGGTCCAGCTCGCCGCGGGGCCTCACGTAGGAGGAGCAGGGGGCGGGGCGGAGGCCTGACCGGTCCGAAGGGCTAGGGCAACAGGGCTGAGGAGGCTGGTGGGCCCTGGGCCCCTCGAGGCTGCACCCCGGTTTCTGAAGTCTCTCTGGGACTGGGGCAGAGGCAGAGGCAGAGGCAGGGGAGTGACCAGGACTGAGAGCTTGGGGTGGGAAGCGAACGCAGCTGTGGACTGGTGTGGATCGAGGCAGGCTCTGGGAAAGCAGGGGCAGATTCCAGGATGGAGGGTTCTAGAGCTGCCCTTGCATTGTGCCCTCAAAGGAGGGTGTTCTGTCCCCGAGGGCCTGCCTTCTCTGAGAACATCTTGCTGGAACTAGCCCTGTCCTGCATGGGGACCGCTGCAGGGTGAGAATCCCCAAGGCAGGGTGAGGCCTTACATGACTGGCCACAAAAGACCTTCGAAGAAGCTTGTGGGGAGGGTGGGCGAGGTAGGGTAAGCAGGGTTTCTAAGAGTACAAAGAAAGGGGAAGGCGACTCAGCGTGTGCTAGCAGGTGCCCCTCCTTTGAGAAGGTAGCAACGTGGCGGCCAGGCCCGCTGCGGGACGCCTTGCCCCCAGAGCTCTCCTCAGACTTGATGGCACATCCCCAAGGCAGGCACATCCCCAAGGCAAGCACGGATCCCGTCTGGGCTCTAGGAGAGGAAGGCCAGCATGGCCCCTCGCTTCTCCTGGCCTGCAGAGTCTTCTGTGAGCGCTGTTGCCATAGGGAGTAGCAGACGTTAATGAGCATCTGCTATGTGGCCGGCAGGGTGCTAAGGGGGCTCGGGAGTTGCCAAGGGCTACCTCCCTTAGTCCCTGCCTCCCGTCTACAGACCATGCCCACGCACCCATCCCTGAGTAGGCGTTCACATCCAGGATCTCAAACCACAGCCAAGTTCTACGGGTAACAATTTGGGCTGTTGAGGTCCACATATATGGTCTCTCCGCTCTGAGCTAGCCAGCACAGTGGTGCCGTCCTGCAGGTGTCCTGGGTGGGCCTGGCTCTTGGTGGAGGCTTGCTGATTGTGGACCTGACCTGTTCCCTACTGGGATCCGTGTGGCGGTTGTGCTGTGCCTGCTGCCATGAAGGCCTGGGAATGGTCTGTCTGGTAGGACAGACATTTCTTAGCCCTGTTGGATGAGAAATGTGGATGAGCTGCATTAGAGCCAGGCTTGTGTCTAATATGTCCTTGCTCACACACTGGCCTTGTCTGTCAAACTGCCTGGGATATAGAAAATATGGACAGAATTTGTTCGTTGCTGATGTGCAGGTTAGAGAAGAGAAACGTCCGGATTTCAAGCAGAGGGGTTGTTATTCAGGTGTTAGGGGGCTGGCGCAGCGCAAGGGGAAATCCTATGGCTCTGGCCAGAGTGTGTGTGCCTCTGAGCTGCTGCCGGGAGCCTGGAGCTGTTGTCGGCTGTCACTTCCCCAGCGACCACCAGTGCCAGAACACAAGTGGAAGCCAGTGAGAACTGTGCAGAGACAGGCAGGACCCAGAACGGTCACCAGCTCTGGGCACCCTCCCTTTGCAGAGTCTTTTGTGCCCTCCTCCTCACTGCACGCTCCACTCTGCAGCCATCCATCCATCCCAGGAGACGCACTGAGCCTCATCATGTGCTGGGCTTGGTGCAGAGCACTTGGGAGCAAATCACAGACCAGGGCCTTTCTCTCCTGGAGCTCCCAGACAGGAGACTGGCAACAGTAATGTAGTAACATGATGGCTGTGATGTTTGCTGGGGCAGTTTGTGCCCTTGGGGAGTGAAGTCTGGCTGAGGCTGGGGGGAGGGGCGGAGAGCCAGCCGGGCATTCTGCGCACTGGCCATGTCCAGAGGCAGGGCTTGGGGCAGGAAAGTGAATCCTCCAGATGGGAGCTTGGAAAAGGCCTGCCTCCTGCCCTAGCAACTTCTGCATGCTGCCTGAGGGGTCTGGGGGTGGCTGGGGGTCTTCCCGAGGGGCCAAGCCCCGTCTGCCGAGCATCTCACAGTCGGCCTTCTGTCCCTGTCTTTTGGGCTCCATCCCTGCAACAGGAAAGGGCTGAACCCCTTCCCTCTGGGGGAAGGGGATGTCCCTCCCTGCGCCGTTCAGCTTCCAGCCTGCCCCAGTGAGTGCCCCGGGGCCCCACGCTGCACCCTCGAGCCATCACCCTCCGCTCTCTGCAGATGAAGACACCTGCTGGGCCTGGACGGAGTGCTGCTGACCACTTCCTTC
Organism: Ailurus styani; assembly: GCA_002007465.1. NCBI lineage: Eukaryota > Metazoa > Chordata > Mammalia > Carnivora > Ailuridae > Ailurus > Ailurus styani. The sequence continues at coordinate 800,664 of LNAC01000541.1, forward strand.
TCGGAGCCCCTTCTCACTTCCCGAGCCGCGGCGACGCCACGCCTTTTTCCTCCTTGCGGTCCCTAACCCGCCCGGATGATCGCGGCCTCCGAGGCTGTGCGGGGGCCCGCGCCCTCCTGCGGAACGCAGCCCCTCTCCCAGCCGACTCCCTCAAGTCCGGCCCGCCGCCTTCGTCCCCCGCTTCGCAGGGCTCCGCGTGTCTTCTTGCTGCTTATTACCCGCCCCGTCTGCGGAGCCCCGGCTCATCGTGCTCCGCACTGGCCGCCCGCTCGGCTTGTCTGTTCGCGGGGGGCTCGCGGCCCCGGGCTCTCCGGTGTTTGCCGGGTGTTCGGGGTGTGCGTGCGGCGTGCGGCGGGTCGAGGCGGGATGCGGCCCCCCTGGCGCGCGGGCCGGACACGTGTGTGTTCGCGAGGGGCTGGCTGTGTGCACGGGGCGCGCCGAGCCCCGCGTCTGACGCGATCCC
>LNAC01000541.1:816715-846718 GCA_002007465.1 Ailurus styani
CGCGGGCTGCCCTTCCCCGGGCGGGTGTCGGGGGGCCGCGCGCAGAAAGCCGCGTTCCCTGAGGTGGGGCATTTCCGGGGCAGACGGGCCACCCTGTCTGTGGCCCGCGGCTCGGCCCGCACGGGGCCCTGGGTGGGGCGGTGCGGCGGTCACACACGGGGGCTGTGTCGCCGTCCCTCCCTGCCAGGGTCTGTGCTGCCCCCGGGAGAGAAGGCCCCTTGTCATCAGCTACAGTGGGAGGAGCAGGGGCCGAGCGCTCGGCCGGAGGGGTGGGAGGGGTGGAAGGAGCGGGCTGCCCTCCTGGGCCTCATGCTGCCTGCCGGCGCCGGGCAGACTCCTGGGGGCTCGTGTGCTGGCCGTGCCCCGCGGCACCGGCGTGCTGCCAGCCTCGCTGTGTCCTGCGTCTCGGCTCCGCGACCCCGTGACTTTGGGCTCCCTGTGCCCCGAGGTCACGGCGCGCCATCTCTTGTCCGTCTCGGCGTGTGGTCTGGGCCCTTCCGGGCAGGGAAGGCACTTCTGCAGCCTCTGGAGACTGTTTCTCTCTTTGTGATCTGACACCTTGATGTGGAAAAGGGATCTCTACAGGGGAGGTAATTCTCTCTCGTGTTTCCACTGCCGTCTCCGGGCGGCTGTGTTGTGTAGGACGCATGGGCCGCCCGCGGGCACCGGGTTAGAGACGCTGATCTCGGCGCGAGAACGCACCCCCTCGCTCGCGCACCGTGCGTGCCCCGTGGCTCTGCCGTGGCTTCGTGGAGCTCCGTGCTGCTTCTGTGCTGGGCGCCAGGGCCCTTCTCAGTGGGGCAGGAAGCCCGGGCTGCGATGCGCTGAGTCGGTGTCCGACGTGACCGCAGGTCGGGGCCACCCTGGCCGCTGCTCGCGGAACCGGCCACGGCGCGCTTCCTGAAGGCGGCTGCACGAGCCCGTGTAGTTTCAGCGAGTCGTCGCAAAATCTAGGTGTGCTTCCTGCTTGTCATTTGCTAGCTCGCTTATGATTGTACTTCTAGCCCTTTTGGTTTCTTTAACCGACTTACAAATAAAATCTTCCTTCCCATTTGCATGTTTGCAGGTAAGAGTACGTTCGGCGGGAAGCGCTGTCTTCTGGCCTCTGTGCTCCCCTCCGGGCGCCTCCCTCCCCTGAGGCTGCTCACCTCCAGGTTCTGGCGCCCACTGTGCTTCGTCACAGCCGGCTTCACCGCCGGCCTCGGAGGGTGTGCACGGACGGTGTGCACGCTTCCCAGCCCATCGACTCTCCCTGCAGGGAGCGTGGGCAGGGCCCGCACAGGCGCTCAGGCAGAGGGCGGGAGGTGCCCGGGGGAACCGAGGCAGAAACCGCTGCCTGTCCGGGTCTGTCGAGCTTACTCCAGCAAAAGCAGACTTGTACTTGGCCCAGGTCCGGAGGCCAGGAGTCCACGGTCAGTGTGCTGGCAGTGGCCGTGCATGGCAGGGACCCACTTCTTGGTGTACAGACCTCTCCTCACCATGTCCTCACGTGGCAGAGGGGAGGAGAGGGCTTTCTGGGGTCTCTAGGAGACACAGATCCCCGCCCCCCCGCCCCCCATGACCTACTCACCTCCCGAAGACCCCGCTCCTGCTACAGTCACTCTCGGGTTAGGTTTCCACACAGGAGTTTCGGGTCTGCAGTGTGTGGCAGTAGTGAAGCCAAACTTTCCAGCAGTAATTGAGTTTTTCTTCTCTTTGTTCTTTCTGCTTTTTCGGGCCGGTTTCAACTTCAAGTGCTCCTGTCTGGTTTTCTCTAGAATCTTGAGAATGTAAGGGACTTGTCAGTGGCTACTCGTCAGCATGCCCCAGGTCTCCGCATGGAGGCTGCCTGGGGTCCGCAGCAGGCAAGGCTGGGGGTGGGGGTGGGTCCCGTCCCACCAGGGCCACTTGGCTCGAACCACACCAACCCACTCCCCCATTAGAAGCAGAATGGATTCCCCGGTCACGTAAGAGACTTTAGAGCGTGATGTCAAACGCAGAGTAAGGGGCGCCTGGGTGGCTCAGTCATTAAGCATCTGCCTTTGGCTCATGTCATGGTCCCAGGGTCCTGGGATCGAGCCCCGCATCAGGCTTCCTGCTCAGCGGGAAGCCTGGTTCTCCCTTTCCCACTCCCCCTGCTTGTGCTCCCTCTCTCACTGTGTCTCTCTCTGTCAAATAAATAAATAAAATCTTAAAAAACAAAAAAACAAAAACCCCAGAGTAGCAGCGGACACTCCTGCGGCCAGAGTGGGGAGCCTCCTCCAGCGCCCAGTCCCTCTGCTGGAGTAGTCAGAGGCTACTCGCGGGAGCAGCTTCGGCGTCTCAGGTCAGGGCCTTCGATGGCTGCGGGTGGTCACCCCACCCCCTGCGACTACCCGTGGCCAAGGTCCGACCTACACACGGCCCGGGCGGCCAGGTCCGTGTGTTCAGCAGACGTGGTCTGTTGGTGGGAGGGTAGGGCGACAGGTCCTCGGCAGCCACCACACGCCAGACTGCGGAGCCGGAAGTCACACACCCACTCTGGGCCTGGATCGGCGGCTCGCGAGCCCAGTGCGCTGTCCCTCGTCTGTCCCCGCTCAGTTCCCGCTGTGCTCAGATGACAGAGGGGCTGTGATTTTGTCACCGTGTGCGCAGGGCCTTCTGAGGCCCGAAGGAAAACCTCTGTCGGGAAACCCCCTACTTCCCGCTCTGACTCGACTGGTGTCCTGCCTATTGAACTTTTAAGAGCAATGGAAAATGAGGGAAAAACCCACGTTTTCTTTAAAAATAAGCAGCTCTTATAGTCCCTGTCAAAATCCCAGTGATGTTTTTTTACAGAAATAGGAAAAGCCATCGTAAAATGCCTACGGAGCCTCAGGGTCCCAGGAGTGCCCGGACAGTGCTAAAAAAGACCAGGGCTGGGAGCTCACGCTCGTTGACTTCAGAACCTCCTACAGAGCCACTGGAGTCCGACAGGGTGCTGGGGACGGACACAGAGACAGACGTGCAGACGCATGGGATAGGATCGAGAGCCCAGGGATAAACCCTCGTGTATGTGGTCGAATGAATTTTGACAAAATTTATTATCAGAGAACAAAACTGAAAACTGGAGCTTTTCCCCGGAAAACTAGAGCAGATCATGGGTTCTGTTTGTATATCTAGAGAGGTTTATGATGTGTTGGCTTTTTTTTAGGAGCAAAAGTCATGTCCATTTGTGACCCTGGCTGCTTGGGGCACTGCCCCCGGAAGGGAGCCTGTGCTCTGGCCTGAGCCATGGCCCCGTTGGCTGTACGTCCCTGCTTTTCTAGCTTCCTCCAGCCCGAGTCGTCTTTCTCTCTTGCCACGTAGTCTGTGGTCCCGCAAGCTCAGTCCCGCCCCGGCACGAGCCCGGGTGCCACCTGCTGCATGGAGTGTGCCCCCCTCGCCTGGATGCTTCGTTCCCGAAGGTGGGGCATCCTCAGGGAAGGCCAGGCTTGGCCTCCCCCTGCCCCCTGCAGGTGTTTCGCCCTCTCCTCCAGACTCTGAGCCCCTGGGGGCTCCTGGTCAGACGGAGCCTTCTGTGCGGCTGGGCTGGGGTCATCCCCGCAGCTCTGTCACCGCAGGGGGGTGTCTGGGCTTCCTTTTCCGCCTCCCCGGCCCCCACCTGCAGCTTTGGCATCAGCACACGTCCTCAGTCAGGGCAAGGATGAGTACTCGGTGGGGGTGCAGCTGCGAGGTGCGGACGAGGGCTGTTTGGGCCGGTGGCAGGCCTGGTGCGGGGCTCAGCTGGAGCAGGGGAGAAGCCCCGGGTGCCGCCGAGCAGGGCGCAGGGGCCGGGCAGCGCCGTCCTCTCCCGCGTTAGTCTCAGGACCCTTGGGCTTATTCGCCAGCCTGGGGAGGGTTGTGACGGGCGAGGCCCCTGGGGCGGGGAGGGCCCCAGAGTGAGGAGAGGGCCCTCGGGTGGGAGCCCCGGCCAAGCCGTGTGCTCTGACAGGCGCTCGCTGGGAGCCTGAGAGGCCTGGTGACAGGGACCTGTGCTGTGACGGGGCTCCGCGGAGCAGCGCGGCCTCTGGCCGGGAGACCCGGGGGCAGCAGGGAGGGCTGCCGTCACCTGCTCGCGAGTGTCGCACAGAACACTGGGCACTGCTGACAGTCACCGGCTCGCAGCCCCTTCTCACGGTCCTTTCTGTGCAAAGCACTAAGGTTCTGGGCGCACGAGGAGTGGTCAGGCGTGCTCCTGCCGGGGCAGCCACAGGTGCTTCTGTTTGGAGGAGCCCCTCTAAAGAAAGCAGGAGGCGGCAGCAGAGTGCCTGGGGTGCTGGGCTCGCCTTCCACGACCTTCCTCAGTGGTCTCTCTGCTCAGTTGGCACACCCTTACCGGACGATGATCCTGAGGGCCGTGGAGACGGTTGTGAGCAGTCACGTCAGTGAGCTGGACAAGGACAAGGCCAGGGCCGTCATCCTCCTGGCCTCCGGCGAGATGACCAGGACGAAGGTATGGGCGCATCTGTGTGGCTTGGGGAGGGAAGCTGCTTTACTGGAACTTTCTACCCAAGGGCATTAAGAATGTGGGCGCCCCTAACTCTAGGGTTGGCAGTTGAAGCAGAGAGCCAAGTTCCTAACCTCTCAGGGCAAGTGTGAGGCACTGGTGCCTGCGCCCCCGTGTCTGGGCTGGTGCTGGACTCCGCACGGGACCCGGCTCCCGGCGGCGGCTCCCTCCTTCCCTGCAGGTGGAGGTGGCGAGTGGTTGGTGGCTGCTCCTGGGCAGGGGAGGGCCTTGGGGAGCCTGAACACTGGGCAGAAGGCCTCACTGTTGCCTCTTGGGCAATTTGAGGGGGAGGTCCTGTCTCCTCCGTGTGTTCAGGGCATCAGTGCAGATTTGGGGGCGGGGGGCGCAGGAACTGGTCTGTGACTGGCAGCAGGCCGCCAGCAACGTCCTGGTGGCTGTCGGGAAGCGATTCATTGGCCAGGTGATGGAGGAGCTGCTGAGCAAGTTCCAGCCTGGGGCCCTGCCCCACTACTTCGTGGTGCAGACCCTCGCCAACCTCGCGGCTTCCAATGGTAGGTCCGGCTTGGCCCGCCTCCACCTGCATCCCAGAGCCTGTCGGGAGAACCTCTCCACCACCTGGCCCAGGCCCCCTCTGCCTCTCCCTGGGACGCGGGGCGCGGGGAGGCCAAGCCAGGTGGGGCGGGCGGGGGCAGGGCCTCCCTCACGCGCCCCTCTTTTGCAGCGTTCGGCATGGTGCCCTTCCTGACGCCCATCCTGAGTACCATGCTGCCCATGCTGGGCACGGCCAAGCATGACACGATGAGGGTGGCCTTCTGCTGTGGTAAGATGGGGGCTCCGAAGGTGGGCGAGGCCTCCGGGGAGGGACTGGGAGCAGCCTGCCCACCCCTGGGCCTTTGTGGAGGCTTGTGAGTCCTCTGGGCTCCAGAGGAGGGCCGAGCGCTGGGTCCCTGCAGAGCGTGGGCGGAGACTCAGCTGCTGCCTCTGGCTGCTGGTCGGGACCCCTGTCCCTCCCAGTGCAGGGCCCTGAGGCCTGCACACTTGGGGCGGTGCGGGAAGACACCTCCCCACAGCTGCGGAGGCGTCCCGTTTCTCTCCCTGCTCAGTGCTGGGCGTCTCGGAAAGGGATCTTCCCTCTGCTCCCTGCTCCCGTGTCTGCTGCCCTCTGTGTGCCCGGGCAGGGGTGGAGCGGTGGCGGGCCCGTGGCGGGAAGGGAGGCGTTCCTGTTGGAAGGGGAGCTGAGGCTCCTGAGACCCAGAGGGGGTGTGGTGGGCGGCTGGGCCTCCCCCAGCAGGCACTGCCCTGCCTTTCCCTCGGCTCCCTCGGGACCCGGGCAGCTCTGACCCCGAGGGGAGGGAGGGGCGCGCCAGGTCAGCCGAGACCCTCGGAACAGGACTCTGGATAGGAGGGTCCCGGACTTGGGAGGGTTGGTGACGGGGTAGGGTCGGGGCCACCCAGAGCTCGGCTGAGGGGTTGCTGCATCTTCGCCGCTGCCCTCGTCCTGCTGCTGCTCCTTGGTGGCCTGGAGGCAGGCGGGAGCCGGGGACAGCCACCACGCCGTGCGCACCGGGGTCTTTCGAAGCAAGGGACCGGAGCTTTGGGCCCAGCCCACCCTGCTCACAGTGGCTTTGGGTCCTGGGCCCCCGGGGGGGGCTCCAGCTGCTGCCACCCTCCGTGAGGCCCCTCGTTCCCCTCTCACTTGGCCCTGCCATGGCCTCCTTCCTGTTTCTCAGTGGCTCCTCTCGCTGTGGACTACGGCAGAGTCCCTGGGGTGTGTCCAGAAACTCTCGTTGACGTAGTTTTGGCTAAAAAGACAGCTTGTGGCAGGATCCCAGGGCCGCTGAGCCGGGATCTCCCGCTGAGCGGGAACGCGGAGCAGGACCCGGAGGGACGGGCCGCGTGGGGTGTGGGCGCGCACCTGTCGTAGACACGTCCAGGAGCTGCAGCCCAGGCAGGGGGCTGGGGGGCCACCTAGGACTGGGCACATCGGGCTGGAGGGGGGTGAGAAGGGCCTGGGGCGCCGTCGGCATCTGCCCCGCGCCGCTCCCCGGACGGACACAGGGCTGTCTGTGGCTGCCGGGACCCGAACAGGAGGCCGACCCGCGGTGGTGAAGAACTGATTCCTTCCACTAGGCGGTTTTCACTCCGTCTATGTGTCGCGTGTGAGGCGGGAGGGTTTCGCCAGCAGACGCTCGGTGCAGACGTCCCCGTAGCGGGCCGCAGGCCTCCCCGCCGACCAGCCCGCCTGCGGGCGGAGCAGAGTGGCCTCCTGCAGCCTGGGGCGCCCCGAGCTGGCCTAGGGCTCCTGTTCTGGCGGCCAGGCCCGTGTCCCCTGCGGCCGGTGGCCCTGGGCCGAGCACAGGACTCTGCACGCTTGAAGGTCCTCGCTGGTGAGTTCCCAGGACCCCGGGCCAGGCGGGGGAAGAGCCGGGACGCCCAGCGGGGACGTGGCGTCGCCGAGACAGCCACGTGCGCCGTGGGCCCGGCCAGCCCGGCAGCCCCGACGGCAGCCCCAATTCCCGTCTGGGGGGCGTCTCTGAGGGGACCAGACCCCCGAGGCTCGGTGGAAGCAGCCCATGCAGGGAGAGGAAAGCGGGTGAGGAAGAAAAGACCTCATGAACCCCTCAGGGGGCGGAGGGGAAAGCAGAGCTTGTTGCCACGTGGCAGCTGCTTCCAGAGAGCGCAGCCGAGCTTTCAGGGTGACAAACACGGCGACAGGTGGCGACCAGAGATAGAAGAGAAGATTGAGAACACCCCCCAGACAACGGCAGAAATACAAACGTATGGAAGATAGAGAGGGAAGAAAGGATTGGCGTGAAGTCGCGTTCAGATAGCAGACGCCGTTGGAGGAGCGAGCGGAGCTGGGGGGGGGGGGGGGGGGGGGGGGGGGGGAGCCACCAAGGCCCCGTGGCCCCAGAGCGGGGTCCGGGCGGAAGGGTCCTCCAAGCACCCGCACCAAGACGCCCTTGCGGGACGGCCTTCCCCCAGCTCAGAGGAGGGTGCGTGCGTGCGGACTTGCACCCTGCCCGGGGCCGTGTGCGTGCGTGGACGGTCGTCGGGTCCCCGGGGGCCACGGCCCGTCCGTGGCCAGGGGCAGCCCAGGATGCCGGCAGGAGACGTGGAGGTGGCGTTAGGGACCCCAGCCTGGGGACCCCAGCTGGCGTGGTGTGAGCTGGCCGCCCTCCCTTCGGGGCGGCGTGTGGAATGCTGCAGACACGTCACAAGCAAGAGAAAGATCAAGCTGGGCGCTTGCTTCTGGAGGAGAGGACATCGAGGTGGCGAGGGTCCAGGAGGGTGGCTCTTGGACCTTCTGTGTGCGTGTAACTGAGTAACAGTTAAAGTCTGACAAACTGGGGAAGCCGACTTCGGCGTCTGGCAGGAGCGCGGTCCGTTGCCCTGAACAACCTCACGACAAGCTGCCGAGAAGCGGCGGTCAGCTTGCGCAGCATCCCGGTGATGGAGCTCGGAGAGCCGAGAGCTTCGGGTGGACGGCAAGGAGGGGGCGGGGGTCTGGCCCCGCTCCACGTGGCGGCAGTGGCGGGCGGCAGGCGGCGAGTCTGCCTGGGCTGCCTGGGCTGGACCCTCCAGGAAACCCGTGATAAGACAAGGGCTCCAGGACGTGGTTTTCTCCTGAGGTTTTTTTATTTTTATCTTTTATTTTTTAAAGTATTTTATTTATTTGAGAGAGCGGGAACATACGCAGGGGGAGTGGGAGAGGGAGAAGCAGACTCCCCACTGGGCAGGGTTCCCGATGCGGGGCTCGATGCCAGGCCCCAGGATCATGCCCTGAGCTGAAGGCAGGCGCTAAACGACTGAGCCAGCCAGGTGCCCCTCTTCTGAAATGTCTTTAAATTCTCTGCCTTGGGAGCTCATAACTCTGATTGCCGTCCTGTACGCCGAGGGGTTAGGCTCATTCTTTCTGTCGGGCTGGGGAGCCCAGGCCAGGAGTGAGCCGTGTGAGGTGGGCCACGTGCGAGCTGGGCCGGACAGGCAGGGGGGGCTCCCGGGCGAAGTGGCAGGTCCCTGGGGGTCGCCTCCGAGGGGGCCTCACGGGCTGGTGCGGTGCCCTCCCCATGAGGCCTGGGGAGTCATTGGCTCTCCTGGCTGTTCTCCGGCTGCTCCACTACCCGGCCCTGAGTGGGGCCGCACGTGGTGGGACTGCACGGCAGGTCCCTCGCTCGGCCTTCCCCTGACCCGGGGTCGGCCCTTGCTGACCACTAGTCGGTTCGTGTCTGCCTGGACTGGCCCGCCTGGATGTGCACAGTCGCCTTCAGAGACGCGGCATGCTGTCTCCGGCCTGCCGCCAGCCCCAGCCTGGGCCCTACGACCCCAGCGGAGTGAGGGGCATGCGTGTCCGTCCGGCGGCGGGGTGAGCTGGGCTTGGCACCTCTGCCTCTTGCCTTACAGCCGGCTGCCGTGGGCCGGGCGTTGGGAACCGAGGGCGTTGGGCAGTGGTTGGTAGTCGTGCTGGTTTCCCAGAGCGGCTGTACCATAGGACCCCAAATTAGGGCACTGCCGACAAGAGATTGGGGGGGGCGCCCGGCTCGCTCCGTCGGTGGAGCGTGCGACTCTTGGTCTCAGGGTTGTGACTTTGAGCCCTGCTTTGGATGGAGGGATTACTTAAAAATCCGATCTTAAAGGACAAAAGAGAAACGCATTCTCTCGTGGCTCTAGAGGCCAGAAGTGGCCGGGCTCGGTCTCCTCTTGGGGCTCAGAGGGAGGCTCCGCTCCCTGTCCCTTGCCCAGCGTCTGGCCTGTGCCCTGCGGCCACACTGCTGTCTCCTCTCTGTGTCTCTGTGACTCTGTGCTCTCTTCCAGGGACACGGTCCCGTAGGATTTAGGGCCCACCGTACACCACGATCTCAGCTCAAGTAGTTGTGTCTGCAGAGATCCTCTGTGGTGGCGGGAAGGGCGTGGGTGTGGCCGCTGGGCTTGGGGGTGCCTTGCAGGTGGCTGGGGGCGCTGGGAAGGCAGCTACCCAGGTGTGCTACCAGGGTGCCTGGCGGCCTCACCCCTCACCCCTGCGACAGCTCTGCAGCACTTCAGCGAAAGTACTCTGGAGTACCTGGCCAACCTGGACCAAGCCCCGGACCCCACGGTCAGGAAGGACACCTTTGCCACGGACATCTTCAGTGCCTACGACATCCTCTTCAACCACTGGCTGCAGAGCCGCGAAGCCAAGGTAGCGCTCCTCGGTGTGTTGGGATCCTGTGGCCCCCCCTGCTGGCCGCTCCCCACCCCCCCTGCCAACGGGGTTCCTGGGCTGCTGTCCACACAGGCTTCCAGTCCTGTCTGTGTCCCGCCCCCCGGCTTGGGGTGGGGGTTTCATCGGGGGGTGGAGGTGCCCCTGGCAGGGTCCCTACAGAATATGGCTTGTGTTCTGCCCTCCTACCCTGCTCTGCCTGGAGGCTCCTGTATTGCTGGGGGGTGGGGGGAGGTTTCCTTCCCGGCCTCCCTCCCTGGCCGCTGTCCAGACCCTGGCCATGGTCACTCTGACCTCTCTGCCTTTGACCCCTTGCGGACTCCCTGGTCTTGTGGTAACGTGGCTGGCTTCACTTCCGGCCCCGGGTTCTTGGTGAATGGGCCTTTTGCCTCCTCTCCACTCGGGTCGGTTTGGACCTGAGCACCATGGCGCTCTTCCTCTCAGCTCCGGCTCGCTGTCGTGGGGGCCCTGGGGCCCATGAGCAACCTGCTGCCCAGCGAGAAGCTGGAGGAGCAGCTCCCCAAGCTCCTGCCCGGAGTCCTGGCCCTCTACAGGAAGCACGCCGAGACCTGCCACGTGTCCAAGGTGCGCCCCAGCACGCCGTGGCCGTGCAGAGCTCTGTCCACGGACGGGTCCCCACGTGGCTCATCGGGAGGGTGTAGGCCCCTGGGAAGGGTCACTCCGAGAGTGCTGTTAGATTCGGTGCTGGGTGGGGCCTGGTCGTATTTCTCCTGGCTCCCCTGCCCTGCCTGGTGGTCCTTCACCTGGGCCTTCACCTCCTCTGTGCTGCCTGTCTTGAGACTTGCCCTCTCCTCTTGATTCTTTTATTTTTTTTTAAGATTTTATTTATTTATTTGACCCAGAGAGAGATCACAAGTAGCCAGAGAGGCAGGCAGAGGGAGAAGAGGAAGCAGGCTCTCTGCTGAGCAGGGAACCCCGATGTGGGGCTCGATCTCAGGACCCTGAGATCATGACCTGAGCCGAAGGCAGAGGTTTAACTCACTGAGCCATCCAGGTGCCCTCCTCTCTCAATTCTTGCCTTGGAAGTAGGGCTCCCTTATCTGAGCCCTGAGGTGGGGTCTTTGCGGCCAGGAGATGGGACTGGGGGCTTGAAGCAGGACTGACGGCCCCTCTCCTGTGTGTCTGAGCAGAGCCTGGGCCAGATCCTTGAGGCTGCCGTGAGCGTGGGCAGCCGCACGCTGGACGCCCAGCTGGACTCGCTCCTGGCCGCCCTGCATGCTCAGGTAGGCTGCGCAGGGGAAGGGAGTACGGGGCACCTGTGGCCAGGCAGGCTGGGGTTCCACGGGTAGGGAGCAGGGGGCACCCCGGGGACAGGACTGGAAGGACGGGGCAGGGCCCGGCGCTGCCCGTGGCCAGGTCTCAGATGCAGATGCCTGCTGAGGTGTGCAGAGGGCAAGAGTGGGGAGGGCGGTCCAGCCCGGCAGCGCTGACGCAGCGGTGGGTGCGGCCCCTGGGATGAAGCTCCTCCCCCTGGCAGGAGTGGGCGTGAGGGCCCGAGAGAGGCCGGAGATGCCCCGGGGGGCCTCTGCCCTGGCTCTGGGCCCCAGTCCGTGGACAGGGGAGGGGTCCTGAAAAGTACTGGAGATGGGCTTCAGTGGGGCCCTGAGCTGTGCGGCCCGTCTCTCTGGGTCAGAGGAGAGGTGTGGAGGTCACAGGAGCACTGAGGCAGGTGGGTGGACTGGTAGGGAGTGAGTCCTGTCCTCGGACTCTGTGAGAGGGAAGGGGGGCACAAAATGAGAGAGGGGAGGGACGCGGGTCTCCTGGGGGGGTGGGGAGGGCTGTAGTAGAGAGATCGAACGAAGGTAATGAACTTGAAAAATGGTGAAATGGTAGATTCCTAGAAAAATGAAGATGTCAAATTTGGCAGGAGAAGAAAGAGAGCTCCACTAAAGCAACAAACAAACGGAGACGGTCTTCCAAGAGCTTCCTTCAGACACACACAGGGCCCACAGGGCCCACAGGGCTGTAAGGTCGCGTTCTCCCCACCTGCTAATTTCCACCCCGTGCACGTGGGTTTGAAGAGCAGGCAGATTCAGAGCTGCCTGACGGAGAAAGTCAGTGCCGTCCGGGGGGACCCAAGTCTGTAGTTTGAGGTACACATTCTAGTTAACGAGTCCCGCGCTCTGCTCCCCAGACGGGAGGGGCCGAGACGCTGTCAGGACGCTCCCTCTCAGAAGGCGGTGGGGGAACAGAGCCTGAACCTCGGTTGATGCAGGAAAAGCTGCTGTTGGCGTTCAGCACCTACTTATCGTCGGAAGTCCTAGCGGTCAAGGCTGGGGAGGAGCTCCCGGAGCTCTGGACCGCACGCCAGCACGCCGCCTCAGGAGTGGGGCCCGGCGTGTTGCCCTCGGGTCAGGGCGGGGCACCCCCACTGTCGCTGGAGAAACAGAAACGGGGCCGCGAGGCTTTGTGGACCGTCGCCTGGCCTCCCCTCCTCGGCCCTGGCCCTGCTTTGTTTCTCCCCGTGGGACCCGCTGCCTTTTAACCCGCTCGCAGCCAGACTGCCTGCTGCTCGCCTGTCCGCCGCGGCAGTGGGGACGACGGCGTGCGGGCGGGGTGTTGTCCTTGTCCACGGGCGCGTCCCCCCGGCCATGCCTGTCACTCGGAAGCTCTCGGCTTAGGGCGTCTCGGGAGTGGTTCCCTCCCGGACGCATCTACTCCCGTCCACGCGGAGTCCGTACATGGACCCGAGACTCGCAGTGAACTCAGCCAGTTTGCTGGCTGCAGGAGCAACTGACCCAAGAGCAGCGGTTGGCTCCACGGGGAGTGACGGGGAGACCGACTGCACGGCACCCACAAGCCCTCCAGTCGCGGCAGGAACGGGGCGTGCAGTGTCCGAGAGCCGAGGTCACCAGGGGTGGCCGAGATCCCCGCAGAGAGCAAGTCACTGCTCCGGAAACCTAGCCGTGCGAAGAGCGACGGCTGCTCGCTGTCGTGGACTTGGCTTCGCTCGCGGTCTCAGGAGGGGCCGCGCGGCGGGCAGGGCGGGGGCGCGGGGAGCGCGGCGGGGAGGCCGAGCAGTGGACACGATGCGACTTCCCCCTGCCTCGCAGCGGCCCACTCGTGTCTCCTGTTCTGCTGGGTTTTCGGGCCCCGTACTGACCGCTCTCTGTTCCGTGTGTCCTTCCCGTGTGTGGTTCTGTTGGTGATGTTCTTGGCCACCAAAATTATCTCATGTTTCATCGTCATGGATCCGTCTTTTATGTCGTGGTGTAGGTTTGGTTCTACTTAGAAAAGCTTTTTGAATTCTGCAAACTGTTTTTCGGATCTTCCTAGCACCCAATAGACTTTTATTGTGTAATCCACCTGGACCTTATTTTCGGGAAGCCGTGAGTGAGAATCCGTCTCCTCCTCTCCAGAGGACCGCCGTTGGCATTAGTTATCTCTCGCCGTGGAGCCGGTCGCTCTGAAACTCGGCACCTTCCCGCGGCCGCCGGCGCTCACCCCATGGCCACTGTCGGTGCAGGATCCGGGCTCTGCTCAACCGCGTGGTTCTGGCTCAGGGTCTCGTGTGGGGACAGTTTGAAGGCTCGGCTGCAGCCGGGGGCTCTGCTTCTACCAGGGTGCCCTCGCGGGGCTGTTCACTGGAGGCCTCGCTTCCTTGCTCCGGGGGTCTCCGTAGGGCTGCTTGCGTGTCCCCACGACCTGGCAGCCGGCCTCCCCCAGAGGGAGAGCCCGCTGCGGTGCCTTTCGTGACCAGACGCCTTTCTGTGCAATGGGCAAAGCACGGAACTCCCTGGGAAGCTGGAGCCGGTGCCCGCCCCTCCCCCGCTTCCCCCAGCTCTCCGAGTGCCGGCAGGGCCCAGCGTGGGGCAGAGCCCGTGGTCCTGGGGACTCGCACCGCTCCTGATGTGCAAGTCAGGCTGTCCTGAAGACTTGCCACTGAGCCTTCTGCACGGAGATCCCACAGGTGTCCTTTGCCATGACCCTGACCCGGGGCGGGAGTGGGGTGCCGCCTCAGAGCTCAGCCCCGGGTGACTGCTGGCGGGGGGGGCCTTCACCGGCAGAGGTGCAGTGGACCCTAGAGACACGGCTGCCAACAGCTTCAGTTTTTAACCAATGCGGCATTTTTTTTCTTTTTTCTTTTTTCTTTTTCTTTTTTTTTTTTTACAATTTTGAATGAATCAGCCCTAGGTGTTTTGGTTTCCAGTGCTTTCTATATTCTAGAGGTTAGTGGTTTCCAGCCTGTGCCCGAAGGAGACGCTATCTCCTGGCTACCGGTGGGAAGAAACCAGGCCTCAGCTCCCTCCTGTGTCTGTTGGACAGCAGACACGCAAGGGCCAGCTGTGTGTCTGCTGTCCAACCCCCCCCCGACCCCCCGCAGCCACAAGGGCAGAGGCTCAGGTCCCAGAAGCAGCCTCTGATCACGGGCACGCGTCTGTATCGCCCCAAGAAGGTGCTGGAGTGACCCATGCCTGGAAGCCCTGCTGCCTGCCACGGTGCAGGCAGCAGGCACGAGCCCTGGACAGCCTCTTTGGGCCCCGTGGCTGCAGGAGCGTGTGTCCTTCCCTCTGGACTAGCGGGGCCCCTGGGAGGCAGCAGCATCCCCTGTGACTGGTATCTGTTTTCTGTCCCTTGGAGCAGATCTGCGTGCCTGTGGAGTCGTCCAGCCCCTTGGTGGTGAGCAACCAGAAGGAGGTGTTACGCTGCTTCACTGTGCTGGGTAAGCAGGCCGCGGCCTCTCCCACAGGCCATCTGCAGACCCGGCATCTGCTCCCCAGGCCCGTGGACCGCCTGTGTGCGGGAGGGCAGCTTTGGTCAGGGCTTGGAGCTGCGGAGGCTTCTGTGCCTACCTGTCCCTGGGCCTGCATGTAGCTCCAGAGCCTCACGGCGGAGGCCTGGCCAGGCTGCAGGCCCTGGTGTCCACCCTCCCTGGGCCTTGGGGTTTGCACACACCAGCATCAAGCAGGGAGCAGAGATTATTACAAATCCTGTTTTTGGATGTTGCTTGACCTGCAGCTTGCTGTGCACCTGACCGCTTACTGGCCTTCCTGCTGCCCAAGCTCGATGCCAGCAGTGAGAGGACCCGCGTGGGCACCCTGCAGGTCGTGAGGCATGTCATCAACTCGGCTGGTGAGTGCCCGGGGGCGCAGGGCCTGAAAAAGGCAGATGCTTTGCATCTTTCAGGTGAAGGGAACATCCTGTTGGTTTTTTTTTTTTAAGATTATATTTATGTGAGAGAGAGCGTGAGGGAGTGCAAGCAGGGAGAGGGACAAGCTGATTCCCCGCTCAGCGTGGAGACCGACCCAGGGCTCGATCCCAGGACCCTGAGATCATGACCTGTGCTGAAACCAAGAGTTGGACGCTCCACCAACTGAGCCCCCAGACATCCCTTCCTCTGATTCTTATTTTTTTTTAAGATTTTATTTATTGATTTGACAGAGAGAAGGAGAGAAAGAACAAAGGCAGAAGAGGAGTAGAGGGAGAAGCAGGCTCTCCACTGAGCAGGGAGCCCGATGCGGGGCTCGATCCCAGAACCTGGGATCCTGACCTGAGCCGAAGGCAGACGCTTAACTGACTGAGCCACCCAGACACCCCCGTTTCTCTGACTCTTAAAAACTTCCCCTACTTCCTATTTTGCAAAATTCCAAACTCTTTGAAAAATACCTTTCGGCCCAGCAGCCAATGCCCATCACAGTCATTTGCCTTTGATGGGCTGCTGCAGACCCTGGGCTGCCGCACCCCTTCCCTGGGCCAGGCGTCCCCTGCTCGCCCCCTGGCCTGATGGCTCAGACACGTCATACGTCGTCTGTCACAGCTGCCCCAGGGGGATCCAGTCAGAGAGACCTGTCTCTTGGGTGTGGGCCCCGGGAAGGGTGCAGGCCGGCTGTTCGGCAGAACCCCTTCCAGTCTGCGAGTATCTCCTGACCCGCTCCAGCAGATGGAAGGCTCCAGGCTTTTGCTTCTGAGACCCATTTAATCAGCAGCGGGCTTGCTCCGTATCCTTGCCGGCTCTGGTCAGTCTTTCACTTTAGCCATTGCAGTCGATGTGCGTCACATCCTGTTCTGGGTTTGTTTTTGTTTTTGTTTTTGTTTTTTGTTTTTTGTTTTTTGTTTTTAAGATTTACTTATTTTAGAGGGAGCGCACGCAAGCGGGGGAGGGGCAGGGGGAGAGGGAGAGAGAATCTCAAGGAGACTCCTCCCTGAGCGCGGAGTCTGACACGGGGCTCTGTCCCACGACCCTGAGATCAGGGCCTGAGCCGAAACCAAGAGTCAGATGCTTAACCAACTGCGCCCCCCGTGCGCCCCTCATTCTTTTTTTTATAAAATTTTTATAAAATTACAGTTTTTATAAAATTAAAGCACATATTTAGTTTGACTTACAGTGACAAACTCAGTAATAGCTTGTTGATCTATCGGAAGTCCTTAAAACAGGGAGTCCTGGGTGGCTCAGTGGGTTAAGCCTCTGCCTTCAGCTCAGGTTATGGTCTCAGGGTCCTGGGTTCGAGCCCCGAGTCGGGCTGCCTGCTCAGCAGGGAGTCTGCTTCCTCCTCTCTCTCTACCTCTCTCTCTGCGTACTTATAATCTCTCTCTCTGCATACTTATAATCTCTCTCTCTGTCAAATAAATTGAAAAATCTTAAAAAATAAAAGTCCTTAAAACATGTTTTTTTCCTCAATGACAGCCAGATTTTATTCTTTTTTTTCTTCTTCTATGTTGAGATCTACTTGACATCGTGTAGCATTGGGGGGAAGGACCTGGGGATGATGCAGCCTCTCCCTGGGCGGGAAGGCTTAGACCACAGCCCCTCTCCCCACTGCAGGCCTCACTGATCCCAGGAGCTGCAGCGCCCCCCGTGCCGGCTGTGACCCCCCCATGCTGGCTTGTCTGCAGCCCTGTGCACGCCGCGGGCACCTGCAGGGAGGCCCCATCACTGTCTGTTTTGTAGGTGAGGGTAGTAAGGCGGGGTTCAGGAATGGCCCCGGCTTCGCTTTAGCGTGAGCGGTGGGTCTGGGATATACACCCAGCTGTGGGTGAGCCGGGTCCCTGCTCTTTTTAGAAGCCCTCGAATTTTGGGTTAAAATATTATAATATGATTGAAAAGCTGGGGTCATAGTTGGATTCCTTTGGACGGTGATCCAGGAAGCCTTTCTCGTGTGGGTGGGCACTGCCGTGCCCGCCAGGTTGGCCACACAAAGGAAGCTCTTGCCTCTTCCTTCCTTTCCTTGCTTCACTGTCCTCGAGCATCGGGCATGGTCATCGAAAACTCTGATGACAGTCTGAGCTTATTTACAAGTGATTCGGTCTGTGTGCCTGGATGCCCAGAGGATGTTTATTTTTTTATTCTAAATCCAGAAATTTTATTGACTATATTGGCTGTTTTGGGGGTGATAATTTTCCCAGATCTGCCAAGTGCCTTTTCAGTACATAGTTTCAAATCTTATTTTACCTCAGGATTCTTATTTTTATTTTTTAAGATTTTATTTATTAGAGAACGTGCACAAGAGAGAGCAGAAGCAGGGGGAGCAGCAGAAGCAGGGGGAGAAGCAGACTTCCCACTGAGCAGGGAGCAGGGAGCCCAGTGCGGGGCTCCACCCCAGGACCCTGGGATCATGACCTGAGCCGAAGGCAGACACTTAACAATCGAGCCACCCAGGCACCCCGTAGCTTAGAGCTTTTTCACTTGTACACCCTGGGGTGGTGTTTAGTCATTAAAAAAACTGGTACATTCATTGGTGTCTTCTTTTTTTTGGAGTGTTGCTGTTTTATTTATAATTGTTATAAAACACATGCCTGGGTGGCTCAGTGGGTTAAGCATCTGTCTTCGGTTCAGGTCTTGATCCCGGGGTCCTGAGATCAAGCCCCACATCGGGCTCCCTGCTCAGTGGGGAGCCTGTTTCTCCCTCTGCCTGCTCAGTGTCTCTCCCTCTGTCTGTCTCTGACAAATAAATAAAACCTTTTAAAAAAATCTTAAAGGCTCATGTGGAGGGCGCCTGGGTGGCTCAGTGGGTTAAAGCCGCTGCCTTTGGCTCAGGTCATAATCCCGGGGTCCTGGGATCGAGGCCCACATCGGGCTCTCTGCTCAGCAGGGAGCCTGCTTCCTCCTCTCTCCTCTCTCTCTGCCTACCTCTCTGCCTACTTGTAATCTCTCTCTCTGTGTCAAATGAATAAATAAAATCTTTAAAAAAAAAAGGCTCATGTGGATGAGTAAGTTTTATTATATTTGCTTTTAAAAGTCATTATTTGGGGAGGGGATGGGAAAAACAAAAGGCATTATTTTATGTCACATTTTTTTTAAAAGATTTTATTTATTTATTAGAGAGAGAGTGAGAGAGAGCATGAGAGAGGAGAAGGTCAGAGGGAGAAGCAGGCTCCCCGTGGAGCTGGGAGCCTGATGCGGGACTCGATCCCGGGACTCCAGGATCATGACCTGAGCCGAAGGAAGTCGCTTAACCAACTGAGCCACCCAGGCGCCCTTATGTCACATTTCAAAAAAAAAAAATCTTAAGTGCTCATGGATTTTAACATATTTATTGCAATCATTGCCATTATTGAAGCTCAAATTGTATGACCCTTGGGCTGTGGAACATCTTCAAGGTTTGAGTCCTTGGCTTGACTGCTGTGGTCTTTGGCAACTGGTGATCTGTGCTCTTAGCTGTTTCTTTCTTTCTTTTTTTTTATATATTTTATTTATTTATTTGACAGAGAGAGATCACAAGTAGGCAGAGAGGCAGGCAGAGAGAGAGGAGGAAGCAGGCTCCCCGCTGAGCAGAGAACCTGATGCAGGCCTCGATCCCAGGACCCTGAGATCATGACCCGAGCTGAAGGCAGAGGCTTAACGCACTGAGCCACCCAGGCGCCCCCTCTTAGCTGTTTCTTGCTCCGCACCTGGAATCAGCCATTTCTCCAAAAAGCCCCATTTCCTTAGTGAGGCACTAACACTGTTACAACAGTAACCTGGTGCTGGGGTGCTCGTTACATCTTGGTGGTTGCTGTTTCCAGGCCTTTGAGGAGAGAGAGCTGGAAAGTGCCGCTGTCGCTAGACACGGAGCGGGTGCTGACATTGCCGAGTCAACACACAGGCTACACAGCCTTGACTTGTACTCTTTTCTCTGGTTTCTTCTTCTTTAAAGTGCAGTCATTTTACTAGAACGTCCTGGTGTTGGTGTTTGTGGGTCAGAGGCTGCGGGGAGAACAGGGAGCTCATCTTCACCGTCACCCACCCGCCCCCGCAGCCCCGCTCCCACCGCGTCGGGAGGCTCCTTCCCCTGCACCCCGCCTGGCTGGCCCTTCTCCGCCTTCGGCGCGCAGATGTGCCCCGTTCCGAAGAGCCCCGGGACCCTGATCGCCACTCCAGACTGGGTCCCCCGTTGTTGGTCTGCTCCTGCCGTGACCTTTTGTACAGTGTGTGATGGTGTGATGGGTCGTCTGCCTGTGTCCTGTCTCCCCTCGGGGACAGGCCCTGTCTGCCTTGCTCTGTGCTGCACCCCAGCACGTCGTGAGGGCCTGGGTCACAGCTGGAGCCAGTCGGAGCTGCCAGTGGTGGCACCCCGAGTCGGCCGTTTGCCAGGAAGATGCCGGCGCTTTCCCACTCGCCTGTCGTCTGAGCTGCAGGGACGTGGGACCGGGTTGGCAGCAGTCTTTGGCTTGTGTCCCCACCTCCCTGAGCCCTCGTGTTCCCTTGTCCCTTTTCCTGGCGGGCCCTGCTCACCATCTGCACCAGTTTCTCTGTTGGGTTGTTTGCATCCTTTGCTCTTTGTAACCTTTTCTTGGGAAGTAGAAACACGAACGCAAAGCTCACGGGGCGCGTGTGTGGCCGGCAGCACCCGCAGCGCGCTGCTTCACCCGGTGGGGTGTCTTCCGTGACCTCCAGCTTGCTCCCGCGCCAGGAGCTGGCCCCCAGCCCAGCCCGCAGCTGTCACTCCCCCGTGCCGTCCTGCCCGGGCGGCCCCGGGCGCCGTGCGCTTGTGCGGACCCTCAGCCTGCGCGGCGAGGCCCAGCCGTCTCCGCAGGGTGCTGGGGTCCCCGGGGCCGCTGAGCACTCCTGCTCTGCAGCCCTGCTCTCACGCAGCTTTGCCCCGTCTTTGTCTTTGCCCGTGGGGCAGCTGGCCAGCAGGTGGCGGAGTCTGGCGGCCTTGCCTTCCTGTTGGCGGGGGGGCTTGGTCAGGTCTCTTGTCTAGTTTTCTCTCCATCTTTGTTTTTCTTATCAACGTGCTGGGATTCCCTTGTGCATTGAGGACACGAGTCCTCGGGTTGGGTGTTGTATTTCTCTTATCCGCCTTGGTGGCCACCTTCCAGGCCTCCTTGGGCCCTCCCGAGTCTTGGCGGAGTCCTCGCCACCTTCCTGTGGCCCCTGCTCTGCTTTCCTGCTGGGTGTTGACGAGGGGTCTTTGCAGCACCCAGCAGAGGGGCGCTTCGTCTCCCAGTGGGTCTGGAATCGTGTGGCCAGGACCCCACGCTGGCTTTCTTGTGGGCTGAGCGTGCGTGTGAGTGCCGGGCTTGGGGCCGTCAGGGTGACCCCTGTCCCGTGTGGAGGACAAGTGCCATCACTCGGGCACCTGGCGGGCTCAGCTGGAGGAGCATGCAGCTCTTGATCTCGGTGTTGTGGGTTCGAGCCCCACGTTGGGCATAGACATGACTTAAAATCTTTAAAAAAGTAAAGTGCTCTCCCGTGTGCCTTGAAGGGTCCCTGTGCTATGGGCACTCATGTCTCTGTCCTCGTTCCTCTTGGTCTCAGGGCCACTTCCTGAGAGCCGCCTTCAGTCCCCTCTTGCCTGTCAGGAGACAAAGGCTGACCTTGCTGGTTCTCGGGTGCGAGAGGGCCCTCAGCAGCAGCACACCTGGGAACGCGTGGAAAGTGCCCATGTGGACCTGCTGACAGGCCTGCCGGGACTGGGGTGCTGTTGGAGGCCCCCAAACCTGGCTCTGCCTGACTCAGGACACTCTTACCCGTTGCCCTGAATTACCTACCGTCCGCTTCTTCTGGGGCAAAATAGTGTTATTTGGGAAAAAGGTCATTTGTGCCCCGAGAGAAGTGGGTGGGCTTTGCTTGAGTGCCCCTCCCCCTGCTGAGGGCGCAGCTGCGGCCAGACCTGGCGATGGGGTGTTGGGCCTCGTGGGGCGGCCGGGCCGGCCAGCGTCGGTCATGGTGGGGAGACTGAGCCATCTGTTCGCTTCTTGCAGCTTCTCAGATGGAAGTCAAGAAGCCCTTTATCCTGTCCTCCATGCGGCTTCCTCTTCTGGACACCAACGCCAGGGTAGGTGGTGGGCTCAGCCGGAGCTCGCTGGGAGCAGCCGCAGGAGGCATGGCTGGGCTGGCGCTAGCCGTCAGAGGGAGGCCGCGGGCATGGGTGCTGCTGAGCCGCCGGCCAGGACTCCCCCAGCCCGCTCCTGATGCGGTTAACCACGTGAGAAGTGAGCCAGGGGTCCCCGAGACCCCGGGGTGCGCCGATTCGCCCCCACGGCTCCCAGAACTCACGAGAGCGGTCATGCTCCCACTTACGGTTTATCGCAGGGGGAGGACACAGACCACCATCAGCCGGGGGAAGGGGCGCGCAGGGCAGGGCCCGGGAGGGTCCACACCGCCCTCTCCCCGTGGAGACGCGGGCAGCAAAGTGACAGCACGCACGAGTGTTGCCAACCAGGGAAGCCCCGCCCTCGGTGTCCAGGGTCTTTATCTGGCGCCTGTCACGCAGACCTGGTCGGCTGCCTGCGTGGCCGACCTCAGTCCCCAGCCCCTCGGGAGGCCACCTGATACCGTGTGGCCCAGAGCCCTGGGGAAACAGGATACTGGACTCAGCACGTCCCAGCAGCCAAGGACAGGGTTGACCCTCCCTGACCCTTCCTGGGGCCCTGTAGTCAGGCAAGCCTGCTTCCTCACAGGTTGCAGGGGTCCCCCTGCCCATCCCTGGGGCCTGCCCCAGACTCTGCGGTCATCCTAGGCAGCCTACTCTTTGGGACCTTCTGCCAGAGTTTTGGAAACTACTGAAACGGACCCCAAATCCCTGAGGCCCTGTGTGTTGCAGGGCCCCCATGCACCGCCCCTGGAGTCTCCTGAGTGCTGCTGCTCGGGAACACCCCTGAAGGGGCCCCCCACATGTGCCACGGACAATGCTAGCGGCCCTGCGCCCTCTCAGCCTGAGCACCCACTGTGCGGCCACATTGCTCGCCCCCCAGATCTACCCCTTCCCATAGCCATTCGGGGCACGTGTGTGACGGGGGATGGCACGGAGCTGTGAGTGGCCAAGGAGGCTGGGGCAGTGGTATTTGCCCCGAGGTCCAAAGGAGAGAGGCCTTTTGAGGAAGGGTCCCGGTGGGGGGGCATTGGGCTGCTGTCTGTGCCCGTGGCCTCGAGGAGAAGCAGGAGGGCCGGGGGCAGGCGCCAGCTCTGGGCTAGGGGCTTTTCAGCCATCGTGACCTGGCTGTGCCTTTGAGCCACCAGGCAGGGCCATTAAGTGGGGCTGGACAGCAGGCTCGGCTCCCAGGGGGGTTGGGACAACAGCGGCTGATTCAGGGTCCTTGCACTGAAGGGGGCAGTGGAGCTGGGGTAGGGCCTGTGAGAGGTGCCAACCCTGAGAGCAGTAGTCCTGCAGCTCGAGGGGGACAAGCATGGGGCAGAGGGGATGACATATTGGGAGCCAGAGCAGCAAGTCTCGCGCCCAGGGAGGGAGGGACGTGTGTGGGACAGGAGGAAAAGGGGCCTTCCACTGAGGCCGTGTGCACCTCCACAGGCTGTCGAGGCAGCCACATGTGCAGCTGAGGGGCTGTGAAGAAGTGGGGGTGGGTGCAGGCACAGGTGCAGGTGGGGTACGGGCATGGGTACAAACAGGTGCGGGCACAGGTGCAGATACAGGTGCAGGTGGGGTACGGGCGTGGGTACAAACAGGTGTGGGCACAGGTGCAGATACAGGTGCAGGTGGGGTACGGGCGTGGGTACAAACAGGTGCGGGCACAGGTGCAGATACAGGTGCGGGTGAGGTCCGGGCATAGGTACAAACAGGTGCGGGCACAGGTGCAGATACAGGTGCGGGTGAGGTACGGGCGTGGGTACAAACAGGTGCGGGCACAGGTGCAGACACAGGTGCGGGTGAGGTACGGGCGTGGGTACAGACAGATGTGGGCGCAGGTGCGTGTGGTACACGTGTGGGTGCAGGAACAGGAGCCGGCAGAGGAAAGGGCAAGATTCCTGTATCCCACTGGGCTGTCGTGACGCCCTCCAGGGCTCTCCCTCGGAGGCCCCTTCCTGACCTCCCTTGGTCCTGGGCAGGTGAAGCGGGCCGTGGTGCAGGTGATCAGTGCCATGGCCCACCACGGCTACCTGGAGCAGCCCGGAGGAGAGGCGTTGGTGGAGTACATCGTGCAGCAGTGTGCGCTGCCCCCCGAGACGGAGGTAAGGGGGTGCCCCCACCTGTCCGCGCTGGGCCTCAGGAGCTGTCGGCCTTCTGGGAGGCAGTGTGCCCATCAGAACCTGCGTAGCCGCAGCTGGGGGGCAGGGTGGGGCTCAGTCCGTGCACTGAGCACCTCTCTGGTTTCTGCCGTGGGGCCTCTGCACGTTTAGTGCTTCACTCCCTTAGCTCCCAGGACTCAGAAGAGAGACGGAACACATACCTGGTTCTCTTTGGTGCTTTCCTATTGAAAAAGTTACTAAGCAAATCCAAGTTTCTCCTGGAGGGAGAGCAAGGTCGATGGCGAAAACACAGGCATGACTGGATGGTCTCGATGTCCTGGCCTTGCGCCTGCCCTGGGCCTCGCGTCTCGGGCCCACAGAGCCGCCCGCCTGCCCAAGTCAGCTCAGAGCTGCGTGTCCCCGCCCCGGAGCTCCCTGTTGAGGCGGAAGCTCTGGAGTTCAGCCAGAGGGAGCGGGCGTTGCTCCCTCCCCGCTGGAACAGCTCTGTGGGCCTCGGGAAGGGCCGGTTCAGCGCTGCACCTGCAGGCCTCGGGCGGCTGGGTCCCCTGGTGCTTTGGCCCCTTTGGGCCGCCGCACGTTCGTAGCCGCTTCAGGGCTGTTGGGCGTATGCTGGGGAGAATCAAGGCTTCTGTTTTATTCTGCTAGTTCCCAGTATTGGGGGATTTGAAGATTTCTTTTAGGATATTAACATTTTTGTAGGTGAATAGTTTTTCACGGCCGTCGCGGACTTGTAATTTTATTGCATCATCTATTGTGAATCTGGCCAGGTTTATTCCTGGTTTTAAGAGTTTGTTGAGGGGCGCCTGGGTGGCTCAGTCGGTTAAGCGGCTGCCTTTGGCTCAGGTCATGATCCCAGGGTCCTGGGATCGAGTCCTGCATCGGGCTCCCTGCTCAGGGGGGAGTCTGCTTCTCCCTCTGCCTCCGCCTGCCTCTCTGCCTACTTGTGCGTGCTCTCTCTCTCTGTCTCTCTCTCTCTGTCAAATAAATAAATAAAATCTTAAGAAAAAAAAAGTTTGTCAAGAGGGGTGCCTGGCTGGCTCAGTCACTGGAGCATGCAGCTCTTAATCTCAGGGTTGTGAGTTCAGGCCCCACGCTGGGTACAGAGATTCCTTAAAGGAGTAAAATCGTTTTAAAAAAAAAAACATTGACCTAATAGGTGGTCAGGCTTTCAAAGTTGTTTCATGTTTGTTTGGGATGAAGTTCCGCCTGTGTTTTTAGAGCGTTCTTTAAAACCTGTTATTCAAGGGCTAAACTTCTGTATTTTTCCTACTCGACCTTTGATCTCTAATGGAGAAGTGGGGGGTCTCATACAGTCATTGCGTTTTGGCCATTTCTCTTTGTTGTTCCGTGTTTGCTTTTGGTATTTCAGAGCATGAATGGGAGGCTCAGACAGAACATGTAGCAAACAGGGGTCCATGTCTGGCGAGGAACCTTCCTAGGGAGCTGGGCTGTGGCCGCAGTCTCAGCAGAGAAACTGCCCGCTGACTCAGGCCGCAGGAGCTGTAGGCTGTTCTTGCTGGAAAACGGGCGTTTTCCCAGGTGACTGTCATGCCACACGGGCACTCCCATGTCTGCGGACGTCACAAGGCCGCAGTCGGGATAAAGCGGTTTCTCACCGTCCGTGGCTGGCAGGGAAGGCTCACCGTGTCCCTTGTCCGGGAGACTGGGACTAAGCCAGCTGGGCCTGTTTCCTTGGCCGCTTCTAGTGCAGGCTGTGTCCCCGCCCCGGCGGCGACATGGCATCCCCCTGTGGCGCCTGTTTGCATGCAGGCTGTGTCCCCGTGGCCCAGAGCCCACAACCGTGCCGCCTCTGAGAGCAGAGCAGTGCAGCCCACGTGTGCTCCTGCCTCTGCCCCCCCCCCGCCCACTCCAGACGCTGGGTCCTGACAGCGAGGACCTCACAGCGGACAGCGTGCGCGCCATCAGCGTCAGCACCCTCTACCTGGTCAGCACCACGGTGGACAGGATGAGCGACGTGAGTGTGCGCGCCCGCTCCGCAGCCCGCGCCTGGCCCAGCCAGACCACTGGCTCCCGCCCCCGGGGCACCTGACTGACCACTGCCCTCCTGACCTCGTGGCCCAGGGACTGTTGAACCCGGGGTGGGCAAGCTGCGGGGGCAGGGGTGCTCTCCGGGCCACCTCCCCAAACCTTCCGAGCCTGCGGGGCCTGGGGGAGCCCCCGGCTGGGTTCGCCCCTGCAGCCTGCACTCCCGAGGCGCGGCACACAGACCCGGGCTCTGCTCCCCAGGTCCTCTGGCCCTACCTGCTCGAGTTCCTCACCCCCGTGCGCTTCACCGGGGCGCTCACCCCGCTCTGCAGGAGCCTCGTGCACCTGGCCCAGAAGAGGCAGGACGTGGGGGCCGACGCCTTCCTCATCCAGTACGACAGCAACGGTGCGCCCTGCTCCCCACCGTAGCGTCCCCCCCCCCCCCCNCATCTCCAGCCCAGGGGGCGGTGGGGCCTGGGGCTCTGGGGGCAGGCTGCCCCCTGAGCACGTCTCCGCCTCCTTTCCAGTGACCCTCCCTTCGCCCTACGCCATAATCACGAGACTCCTGGTGAGCGTCGCGGGCAGCGCGCCGTGCAGGCCATGTCCCCCCGCCCTGAGCCAGCACGGCTCGCCGGGGAACCCAGGGAGGGGGTGGGCTCGCCCTCGGCCCCCGCGTCCCCAGCCTCGTGCCGTCTCGTAGTGGGGCTGGTCGGGCACACCCCGTGGGGTTTACGGGGAGCCCTCCTCACCTCCGCGCCATGGGGCGGTCTGGCGGGGCTCCCGTGGGGCGCGGTGGCCCCTGGAGCGCCTGGAGCTCCCGCCTGCCCTCCCGTCAGACGGTGTCCTCCCAGCCCTACGTGGGGGACGGCCGTGGGGCCGCCTCGCTGCGCCTCTTGAACGCCCTGCATCGTAGCATCCACCCTCTGCTGGGGCAGCGCTGGGCGACCACCATCCCCCTGCTGCTGGAGCACCTGGACGGTGAGGCTCCCGGCCCGGGGGGCCCCCACCTTGGACCCCGCGTGTGCCAGTTTGCGTCCAGGCTGGCTTTGGGGGACCAGAGTTTTTTCAGTTGGAAGAAGCAGCCTCCCTTGAGTTTCAAGGACCTGGGCTGGAGGGGTGTCCATGCGGG
Organism: Ailurus styani; assembly: GCA_002007465.1. Lineage (NCBI taxonomy): Eukaryota > Metazoa > Chordata > Mammalia > Carnivora > Ailuridae > Ailurus > Ailurus styani. The sequence continues at coordinate 842,847 of LNAC01000541.1, forward strand.
GTGTCCCCTGGGAGTGTCTGGGCTGTGGGAGCCGCCCTGTGGTCCCCAACACAGGACGCGGCCTGTCCGGAAGGTGCCGGGCAGGGACCTGGGCCTGGGTCTCTGGATTCCACTCCTCCTTGCTGGGTCGGGCCAGGCTGAGCACGTGATTGGTCCTTGCAGAGTGTACTGAAGAAACCCTGTCCCAGAAGGAGTGGGAGGAGAAGCTGCTGGCGGTGAGAATGGGGAGACCGAGGGTGCGGCCGGTCGGTGTGCAGGGCTAGCATGGGCTGGGTCAGCTCGGGGCAGGAGATGCTAGTGGGAGGCTGCCCCTCTAGGGTCGTGATGCCCGCCTTGGGCTCACGGGGAGGCTGGGGGCGGGGAAGGGTGGCAGGTGGGTGCCTCACCCACTGCTTACCCTGCTGGGACGGGGGCACCGTGGCACAGGGCTCCAAGTTTCTCCCGGGAGCCCTCTGTCGTGCCCCCTGCCGGGCCCAGTGTGCCTTGGACAGCGCAGGGGGTGCTCTGCCATGCGAAGCCATGGCACGGGACACCCAGGGCCACTGCACGGGACGTCTCTGGGCCTCAGTTCCCTCCCCAGGCAGCCCGGCGAAGGGCTGCGACCCGGCCCTCACTGCCGTAGCTCCTAACCCACAGTTCCTTCGGGACACCCTGGCGGTCGTGTCCGACAACACGTGGATTTGCCAACTCAGCCTGGAGATGTGCAAACAGCTGCCTTGCTACAATGGGGTGCCCCAGGAGAAGGTACGCAGAGGAGCGGGCGCCCCAGGGGAAGGGCTTCTGGGCATGGTCCTTCGGCTCCCCAGTTCCTGTGCCTCGACTCTGGGGGGCTTTCTGCCTGGACGTGTCTCCGGTGGCCTGGTCTGACAGAGCCTCCGCGGGCTGGCTGCCGGCTGGGAGACGCAGGAGCCCGTTTTCTCCACGTCTCGCTCTTCGAGACACTGCCCGGAACTCACCTGGTCTTCGCAGTGGCCAGTGCCGTGGGCTCCCGCACCTGCGGCCGTGGCCGCTTGTCCTCCGCCCTCGGGCGCCAGGCGCAGCTGTGGCCCTCGGCTCTGTTGCAGAACTTCCTGTATAAGTGCGTCGGAACCACGCTGGGTGCCGCCTCGAGCAAGGACGTGGTGAGGAAGCAGCTGCGGGAGCTGCTGGAGACAGCCAGGCACCAGGAGGAGGCCGAGCGCGAGGTGCTGCCCCCGCCGGAGGCCTCTCCGTTCCTGCTCATGCACTGAGCGCGTGCATGTGTGCTTGCGTGTGCAAGGCCACGCCTCTGTGGGCGTGCGTGTGTGAGCAGTGTGTTCCTTCTCGGCCCTGTCCTTGCCCAGGTGTGAGCGCATCTGTGTGCCTCCCCAGGGCCTCGCCTGTTGTGTTGGGATCTGTGCCGTCTCTCACCTGGACGACGTCCTGGCTCAGCTGGAGGACTTCACGAGGTCGGATGTGTTCAGGAGATCCACTGGCATTTTCAACATTTTCAAGGTACGGGGCTCGGGGAGACAGCAAGGGGGGCGTCGCGGGTGGGACTGGCCTGTGCTCGTGTCGTGGCCCTGGTGCCATGATTTCAGGTCCTGGGGGCTGGGTGTTCCGGAGCTCCCGGGGCTTGGGGTCCCCTGCAGGTTGGGGGCGGGACGGGGACGTGGCATCTGGTCCCCACTTCCTTGTAGAGGGGGCTGGTGTGCGAGGGCCTCCCCGCTGGTGACGGGGCAGGCAGCCCTCCACTAGCCATGGGCTCCGATGGGGCTGCCGTCCCGCTGCCTCTGTGCCCTCTGGCCCTGGGAGCCACTGGCGGCTGCATTCGCGGGGAAGCGCGACTCAGGAGGCCTGGATCGCCGCCACCCCGTGCCGGCCCTTGGGGCCGGGTTTCCTGTCTCCGGGTGCCTGGTGTAGTTTTAGGATCCGCAGGGCTCCGAGGATGGAGGGGTTCCACTGCAGCCACTGGAGAGAGGACGGGGACCCGCCTCCGGCCCTTCTGTTGCCTCTCATCCCGCTCTCTCTTCTGCACGGTTCCTGACTCGGTCCTTTCCCTTCTGCCATGTGGTCCCCAGAGGGCCTGAGCCCAGCCTGCCTGTCCTGTTCTGCTGTCCCCGCTGGAGGGACTCGGGGGGGTCAGGCGGCACCATCCACGCCTGCAGCGATGCCTCTGACATTGCTGACCGGCTCTGCCCTTCTTCCAGAGGGACTGGGGGGTCTGAGCACGAGGCTTCCTGCTGGGGGGCAGTGAACTCTGACCGAGGCCCCCCTGCTCCCCTGGCCTCTCAGGACCGAAGCGAGCACGAGGTGGAAAAGCTGAAGAGCACCCTGATCCTCTGTTACGGGCACGTGGCGGCGCAGGCGCCCCGGGAGCTGGTGCTGGCCAAGGTGGAGTCGGACATCCTCCGGCACGTTCTCCAGTACTTCAGCACCAAGGTGGGCGCCCGGCACGCTGCCTGCGGGGGGGGCTGCTGCCAGGGTCGCTCGCGTTAACTCCTTTCACTTTCGTTGTTCAGGTTCTGGGAATAAAGGTAGAGACCAAGGTACAGCGTGTAGGAGTTAAGTGTGGGCTCTGCCTTTTCTGCCTTCTCTGGGCTGGGCTGGGCTGGCCGGGAGCTGCAGGGGTGGAAGCCGGGGGGACATGGCCCGGGGCGCCCTGCTCCCAGGCCACGGGAGAGCTTTCCGGAGCGTCACCCTGGGGCCCGGCCCCCCCTCCCCTTGGAGCAGCTCCTCATCTCACAGCCCGGTGGGGCCCGGGAACTAGTGCTCTGGCCTGGGCCCTGGACGGCGGGCGGATGGAGGGTGGCCTCTGCTGGTTGGGTGGCCGGCCGGCAGGCTGGGGCGCCGCTCCCCGACGCTCCGGGGCTCACTAACGCCCTCTGGCCTCACTAACACGCCTCCGCTCCGGACCTGCTGGCACTAACCTGTCGCACCTCTGTTCCCTTGAAGAGCAGGCCCTCTCGGGTCTCCTGGGGTTGGCTGGGAGGCAGGTCCTCTGACAGTCATTTCTTTTTCTGGCCCTTTGTGTCCCTGAGACAGCACCCCCTGAACCCCCTTTCCCGGCCACCCCCAGACGCCGAGTTGGTGGGACAGGAAGGGGCAGCCCCCCTCTGCTGGGGCTCTTCTTGGGTGCGCTCCCTTCCCCTCCCACCCTGACAGACCCCTCCAAGGGACGCAGGGCACGCCGTTGGCCCTGGCCAGGCAGAGAGCTGGGGGCCACAGGAGCTCCGTCCCAGGCCCCCCGATCCGTGTGGCCTTGGCGAGAGCTGGAGGAGGACAGGCTGAGTCCCCCAGGAGGAGCGAGTGTGGCTGCGGACGGAGAGGAGGGCATGCGGTCCGGCCTGCGTTGCTGTGGGCGCCGGCCGTTCTGGGCTCAGCCCCAAGGGCCACCATGTCGGGGTGGACCCATGCTGTGGGGTGGGCATTGGCGGCCTCCTGAAGACCAGCGTCCTTCCAGGACCCGGCTCTGAAGCTGTGTCTGGTCCAGAGCGTGTGCATGGCCAGCCAGGCCATCTGCAGTAGCGCCCAGGCTGGTTCCTTCCACTTCTCCCGGAAACCGGAGCTGGTGGCACAGATGATGGTGAGCGCTGGCCGGGCCGGCCTGGGCCTGGGGGTGGCGTGGAGGGCGCTGCCGCAGATGGGGGAGGTGGGCCTGGGGAGGGCTGGGGGCACGTGCAGCGAGGGACCCCAGCCCCCACTCAGCACAACCGGCTAAGGCAGCGCCAGGCAGACAGCTGACCAGGGGAAAGCAGGTGCTTTGGCCTGGGGGTGAGTCACAGGCCCGGCCCCCCAGGAGTTCATCAGGGCAGAGCCCCAGGACTCCATGAGAACACCCATTCGGAAGAAGGCCCTGCTTGCCTGCACTTACCTGATGTATCCTTTCCTCTGGGGAGGGGGGGGCCTGGCGG
>LNAC01000541.1:852603-868771 GCA_002007465.1 Ailurus styani
GCCTGCGGGGTGGTGGGGCGGCTGTGTGGGCGGGGCTTGGGACGGGGCCACTGTGGAGGGCTTGGGGGGCTGTGGACGGGGCCAGGGAGCCTGGGGCGGGGCCGGCGGAGGCGGGGAGGGGGGCCTGCGTGCGTTGGGGTTCCCGCTGTCTGCTCCTGTCCCGGTGCGCTCAGGCTTGATAAGCACACAGTTTTTCTCTTCTGATTGAAGACAGGTTAGAATTTGGCACAGGTAACTGCTGAGAAGTCGAGGGGGACGGGGGAGGAAATGGAAAGAAGATGCAGGGGTAAGGTGTAGGGAGCCCTTTGGTGAGTGGGCATTGACTGGCCGGGAGAGGCTGTGCCCAGGACCCTCAGGTGCCGCCCGCTCCCTCGTGCCCACACGTTCACTGTCGCCTGTAGGTCCTCTTGGCAGGAGTGCAGGTGGCTCCCTACGCGGTTGTTCCCAAATGTGTACCGGCAGCAGCTCTGTGTGCACGGCGTGGACCCACAGGTCCTTGTCGGTCTGAGGCAGGCTCTGAGGGCCCGGCGGCTGCCCGCCCTGTCATAAGCCTGGACAGCAGGTGAGCAGAGAGCTCGTCGGAAGTACGCGGCCCTGGGAGTCGCCCCAGACGGGCACGAGCAGAGCACCCGTCAGTTCCCGAGCCCCTGGTCCTACACCGGCACCCCACAGGGTGTCCCCGCCCCCCGGCTGCCCCGGCACAGCCCTCTGGAGAGAAGGTCACATCCCGCGTGCCCTCGTGTGCAGCGCCTCCCAGTGCTACCCCGTGAGGTCGTGTGTGTGTGTTGTTGCCTGGTTCAGTCACGCCAGACTCCTGCCCACATGTGCCGTGTGGTTCGTTCATCCGCCGGCCTCAGCGCCCAGTCTGGGCAGTGTTGACGCGAGCTGTCAGAATCCAGGTCCTTTGGACTCGAGGGTGTGTGTCTGTTGGGGACGTACTGAGGGAAGGACTGGGGCTGCAGGAGAGGCCCCCGCGTCGCTGTGCCAGGTGCCCTTCCAGGCAGGGGACAGCTCACCTCCCGCCAGCAGCAAGTCGGACTCTGTGCCCCACTGTGGCTGACCCTGGGGCTCGCATCCTTTCTGCCATGTGTGTGAGGGCTTCATGGAAGAGCTGAGTTTGCATCTCTCTGGCGGCTGATGAAGTTGAACACACTGTACGTGTTTACCGGTTACTCAGGTGTCCTCCGTGAGGACACCAGCGCTCTGCCCATGTTTCCTTTGGGTTGTCTGTGCTTTTACTGACTGTGCAAGTACTTGATATATTCCGGGTGCAAGTTCTCTGTTGGAGGCGCACACACACGGAGGTGTATATCACAAACACCTCAAGATGGAGAGAATGGCAGAGCGCCGGGCAGGGCCATGTGACAAGGGAGCTACCCGGTGACACCTGGTCCGGCACAGGCAAGGGGCTGCGGCGGGTGTGGACGGGTCAGCAGAGTCTGGGCCTGGGAGGAGAGGTATGGCAGGAGTGGGTGAAGAGGACCCAGCCGTGAGAGGGTTTGCTGGCTGAAGCTCTGGGTTGTATTTGCATTCAGTGGGGCTCCCCAGGATGTGAGGGCTAGGAAGGTGCCCTCGTGTCCCCGCGTGAGTGAAGCGGGTGGAGCAGCCGGGAGGCCGCGGCCGCACTGGAGGTCGCATTCTGTTTACCTGCCCATCTGCCCGCGGACACTCGAGTCGCCTCCTCCTCTCGGCTGTTGCCAGCAGTGCTGTGAACGCGGGAGTCCAGGTGTGTCTTCGCGATCTTGCTGCCTGTTCTTTGGGTGAACACCCAGTGTGGGGTCACTGGATCCTACGGTAGCTCTGGTTTTCATTTTCAGAAGGAACGGCCGTGCTCCTTTGCACGGTGGCTGCGCTAGTGTGCACTCCCACCAAGGGTCACGCGGGCCCCGTTTCTCCACATCGCCACCAACTCTTGTTACTGGTCTCGGGGGTTTTACCCTCGCCGTCCTGCTGGCTGCGACTGCACGGTGGTTTTGCCTTCAGTTCCCTCACGATGGTGAGGGGGGCGTCTTCTGATGCGCTTGTTGGTCATTCGTACGTTTTCTTTGGGGATACGTGTTTGTGTCCTTTGCCCATTTTAAAATCCTGTTTTTTGATTTTTGTTGTTCTTGGGTTGTAGAGTTCTTTATGTATCCTGAGCCCTCACACAGTATCAGACGCACGATTATGAACGTTCTCTCCCGTCCTGCAGGCTTCCTCTTCGCTCTGTTGATTGTGTCCTTGGATGCGTGAAGGTTTTTGTTTTTGTTTTTGTTTTAAGATTTTATTTATTTGACAGAGAGAGACATGCCGAGAGAGGGAGCACAAGTAGTGGCAGAGGGAGAAGCAGGCTTCCTGTTGAGCAGGAAGCCCGACGCAGGACTTGACCCCAGGACCCCAGGATCATGACCTGAGCCGAAGGCAGATGCTTAGTGACTGAGCCACTGAGGCCCCCCTGTTTGTTTTCTTTTTAGGAAAGCTCTAAGCCCATAGAGGGGCGCCTGGGTGGCTCAGTGGGTTAAGCAACTACCTTTGGCTCAGGCCATGATCACAGGGTCCTGGGATCAAGCCCCTGTGTCGGGCTCCTTGCTCAGTGGGAAGCCTGCTTCTCTCTCTGCCTCTGCCTGCCACTCTGCCTGCTTTTGCTCTCTGTCTCTGTCAAATAGATAAATTTTAAAAAAAAGAAAAGAAAGCTCTAAGCCCAGTGTGGAGCTTGAACTCACGACACTGGGCTCGAGAATTGCATGCTCTATCAGTTGAACCAGCCAGGCACCCCTTACAGTTTTTAAGTTTTATGTAGTCCTGTATTTTTGCCTATTTTTTAAAAAGATTTTTATTTATTAGAGCAAACACAAGCAGAAGGAGAAGCAGGCTCCCCACTGAGCAGGGAGCCCAATGTGGGGCTCGATCCCAGGACCCCGGGATTGTGACCTAAGCCGAAGGCAGATGCTTAATGGACTGAGTCAACCAGGCGCCCCTGTATTTTTGCTTTTGTTGTCTGTTCTTATGGTGTTACAGTCAAAAATCATCGCCAAATCCAGTGTCACGAAGCTTTTCTTTTTTTCTCGGAGTTTTACAGCTTTGGGTCCCACCCGTTCGTGGTCGATCCGAGCTCCTCTCCACGGGCCCCGCACGCCAAGCCGGTGGGCTGGGTGCCCAGGGGGCCGCTTTTTCCACAACGTCCTTTCCAGCTCAGGTTCACAGACATGGCCCTCCGCACGCCTCAACCAGGGAGTGGTGTTCCCGACTCCGGGGCCCGTGCTTTGCGTCTGTGGCGGCCACCAGAGTCTCCCGGGGGCCACGGCACGCCGGCATGTCGAGCGCACAGACGCCGTGGCGGGCCGCCGGCTCCATCCTGCCCGGACAGACCTTGGCAGGGGGACGTCTTAGAGACGCCAGAACGCTGTCAGAGTGTCGGCTTCTCTGACCTCGAATCGGAAGACGGGGTCCCCCCGGGTGACGTGTGACTGGACACGGCGTGAGCTAGGGCGTGTCGTCCGGCTGAGTGCAGAGGGCAGGAGTGTGCGGCAGCCGTGGGCTCCTGACCTCCGGGCTGTTGGGAGGCCAAGAAGGGCCTTCCGTGGGTGGCAGGGAACGGGTAGGGGGAGCCAAGGGGACAGGCAGACGGGACGTAAACAGCGTGGGGTCTGGCGGGGACGGCGGCAGCCCCCCCGCGGCCCGCAGCTCCCCTCGGGCCTGTGCCCCCGAGAAGAGGAGACAGACGTCCCCACGCAGACTCGTACCTGGACGCTCGCAGCGGCCGAATAACGGACACAGCCCGAACGTCTGTTGCGAAACAGAGAAGTGAGACGTGTTCCACGCATACGACGCATTCCCATTCGGCAGCCGAGAGGAACAAAGCCCTGGAGCGCACGGCCTGTGGCTTGCCCGGGAAACGTGCAAACCAAAGACACGAGTCCCCAGAGGCCACAGCTCTGACTCCCAGGACGGGGGCGGCGGGGGCTGCTGGCGGCCGATGCCATGCGGCTTCTGGGGTGATGGAGGTGCTCCCCGCGGGTGCGGACGGCCGCACGTGTGCAGCGGCTGCGCCCTGCGCCGGGCCGGTCCTGCCTGCCGCACCTCAAGGAAGGAGCCCTGGAGCAGGAGGCCGCGGGGGGCGCAGACGCAGTGCTGGGAAGGGGAGTCCGGAAGGACCCGGAAGGCGTAGGCCGAGCAGGCCGGGCCCCACACGCTGGGCCGCGGGGACACAGAGCCCCATCCTGGGACAGGACGGACCTGGCTCGCCGGTGCCGACCCGGACCGAGAGCCTCCCCAGCCCCGCACCGGGGTTCCAGGTGCTGAACAAAATAGGCAGAAACAAGGAAAACATCAGAGGAGGCAGAGAAGCCCCCTGAAACAGTTGGAAGGACATACCTCTGGCAAGTCAGGGCCGAGGGTCAACACGGGAAGTGAGCGAAGGGAGGGAAGCCGCCCCGAAGCCGACAGGCTCGCTGCCCGCACCGTGGAGGGGCCGTGAGTCGGGCTCGCGCCGAGCGCCCGCGTGGGCCGTGTGTCCAGGCCGGGAGCCCAGGAGACTGGAGCGCATCCAGCTGCGGACTCGGGTTGGGGGTCCCGGGGAGGTCGCCACGCCGGCGGGAATAGGACCGCCGGCCCAGCGGGTGTGGAAGACACCACTCCCGGCTCAGCGGGTCCTCACCGCCGGACTCCCCTGCCCGCGTGCAGTGGACGCAGCTTCGTGGCGGAGGCCAGGTCGGCGGAGGGTGATCGTGGCGTGAGCGTGCTGGTCCACGAGTTGGGCCGTCCGCTTTCTGACGCAGAGTTGTACAAGGAGAGTGTTGTCATGGGTACAGGTCCTCTGAGAAATGACGGACAGCATCTCCCCCTGCAGCCCCGCGGGGAACCTCTGGCCCCGCCGCCCCTCCTCCCTGGGCACACGGCCTTCCACCCCCCCTCCCCAGCTGCACGCCCCACGTGCCGTTGCTGGCCGGCGTGGGCCGGGCCTGGAATGTTCCACTGTCAGAGCCGTGGCGTGCCCAGGAGGGCAGCGTGCACAGTCTGCCAGCAGCCCCTGTCTGGGGGACCGCGTGCCTGCAGCTGTGTCGTCTGCTGGCTCTCAGACCTGTGTCTGCCCGTGTAGCTCCCAGGGTCGTGCTCCCTGTGCTGTGGGCCAGGGACGCACGGCGACGTGGCCTTGCCCAGAATAGGGCTTGCTGGACCAGGGCAGGGCTGGGCCACGGGCTGCCTGCAGCGGCAGCCGACGGCCCCTCTGGCTTCTGGGCAGCCCCACCACGGCCCGGGAATGGTGTCTGTGTCCGGGTCCGCCCTGTCCCGACGCACGGCTCCCCTGCTCACCTGGTGTGGGTGGCCGTGGGTGCCGTTCCGGGAGCCAGAGACTGCATTTCCCTGCCCGGGGGGGTGCGGGCCCTGCAGGGCCGGTGGCCTCCGTGCACGCCCAGTGGCCGCCTCCCACGCTGCGTGCCCCTCAGACCACTGCCCCCCCCGCACGTGGCGCCTCCTGCAGCCGGCCGCTCAGATGCTTGTCTCCCACGTGGACCCTAGGTCCTCGTTCCGGGGCTCCGGCGTCTCCGCCCGAGGGTGCCAGGCTCTCGCCGTCTCCCTTCGGTCTGGTGGCCAGCAGCGTGCTGTGTGGGATCCCCTCCCCGAGGCCCTGGCGAGTGGGGTTCACAGCCAGCCGCTGTCCCCAGGCCCCGCGCTCCACGGGCGCTGCCGTGGTTCTGGCCGTGGCTGTGTGCCCGGGGCCTGACCTCCGTGGCCCCTTGCCCGCAGGTGCCCGAGCTCGTGAGCGTGCTCCGCTCGAAGCTGCAGGAGACACGGGAGGACTACGTGCTGCAGGCCGCCCAGCACAGCGTGTACCTCCTGGCGTCCCAGCACTGCGCCGCCGTGGTGGCCAGCCTCCTGGGCAGCCCCCTGCCCTTTGACAGGTACGTGGCACCTGCCAGCCTGCCAGGGGGTGGGGGGTCCACCTGCTGGGGCTCCAAACCAAGGCCCAGCTCAGACCCAGGACCTCAGGGTCCCACCAGTCGCTAGCCACCTCCTGCGTCGTGTGCCCGGCACGCCCTCTGCAGGGCACGCGCCGTCGCGGGGAGCACGCTCCCCCGCTCGCACACACAGCTCTCAAGTTTCTGCCAGCAACCCTCAAAGGAGAGAGTCTGTCTGCCCGTGGCCTGCGCCCCGGTCGTGCCTTCGCTGCCGGGCGAGGTCTCTGAGCTCCCGTGCTGGGCTTCTCCCTGGCGGCCGGCAGGTGCCGTCCGTCTGCACCGGGCACGCTCCTCTCCCCGTCGGCGTCGGCTGTGTCTTTGCGGAGGCATTTGGAGGCGTGCGGCCGGGTGTGCTCCCTGTCGGGATGCCGCTCATCCTCGGGGTGCCTCCGGCACGGGGCTGTCTCCTCTACCGTCCCGTCCCCGTCGACCGTCCTTCGTCGGCCCGGCCCCCCGGCACACATGGCCGCGCCTCACCGCTGTCGTGGCGGACTCCAGCCGCCGTCTGCGACTTCTCTGTCTTCCCTCTTCTTTCTTGGTCTTTTGTCTTGTGTCTTTTTTGCTTGACAGGCCTTTTTTTATTTTTTTATTTTTTGAAGATTTTATTTGTTGGACAGAGACACAGTGAGAGAGGGAGCACCAGCAGGGGCGGAGGGAGAGGGAGAAGCAGGCCTCCCACTGAGCAGGGAGCTTGATGTGGCTCTCGATTCCAGGACCCCCAGGATCATGACCTGAGCTGAAGGCAGACTCTCCACAACTGGGCCATCCAGGCGCCCCAGGGCCTTTTTTATGAATTTGTTTCTCCCGCGAATTAGTTCTGAAGTCGTACCCCATTTCTGTTCCAGCGGCTGCCCTGAGAGCGCCCCCGTGTGCAGAGCCCGGCTCTCAGTGGCCTGAGCCTCTGCCTGCGGGCCGCCCCCCCGGCCCTCCGCACGGACGTGGGCACAGAAGGCTCGGGCTGTGGCCCGCGGCCCGTCAGGCGCATCACAGCCACGGGCACCCACCCCTTTGCTCCTCGCCCATCCCTTTGCTTCTCCTTTCGTGGAGGCGTCGTCGGCCCCGTCCGCGGCCCGGATGGGGACAGGGAAGGTGTCCAGCCCCCAGGAGTGCCCGTGTGCCCGTTGCCTGAAACTCCCTGAAGTGTGCCGCCATCTGACTGCTGTCCCCAGACGTGCGCTAAGCTCCATCGTGAGCTCAGAGAGTAGAGTCAGTGTAGGAGGAATCCTCTGGCATTTCCTTCTGGCCTCCTTGACGAGCCCTGTCTCTGAGGCGCCCGCACTGGGGGCTCGCTGCAGGCACCCCGCCCCCACAGCTGATGCACGGGAGTGAAACTGTCCCCGCCCAGGGGTCTGCACAGGGCAGCCGTGGGCTCCTCTGGCCGGCCACTCCAACCGTGAGCTCACGATGGGCTTACAAGTGGTTAGGAAAGAAATTAAAATAATAATACTTAGCTACTTGTGAAAATTTGTATGAAATTGTGTCCAGGGTCAGAAGTGCGCTGGTCCCTGCCCTGGATGCCGCCAAGCCCCGTGCCTCCCCCGTGTCCCCATCCACGCACCACGCCCTCACCTCCTGCTGGGCGCACACGTTTGTCCCTGAGCCCACTCCACGCTGCTCGGCCGCATCTTGGCTTGCGTTGCTTTCCTTCGGCTGCGGTCGGGCCTCGGTGTCTCCTCGCTGAGAGTCCGCAGGCTCCGCCTCTGGGATCGCAGGTGCCCTCACCTGGCTGCTCTTGAACTCCTCGGAGTCGGAGTCTGGTTTGGCAGGTCCTGCCGTGTGCGGCGGGGGCGCTGGAGGCTGCCAGCGCCTGTCCTCAGTCCTGCACACTTTCTGCCCTTTTCCGTCGGAGACTCGCCATCCTCTTCCTCACCTTTCCGTCCCTCCCGGCTCTTGCACTGAGGTCAAAGGGGCTTCTCCCCGCCACTGTCCCCACCCCCGCCGTCCCCTTTATCCTGCGCGGCTGCGCTGAGTTGGCGCCCGACCTCCCGTCTCCTTTCCGAAGGGCTGTGGCTGCTCTTTCAAAGCTGCTCCTTAGACTTGCCAGTTCGCACGAGGTGTTTGCAGCACGTCGTTTCCGTGTGAGCACGTGGAGCCGGGTGGCTTCGGCGCGGTCGTGCTCGCCAGGCCCGGTTCGCCCTGGCTGTGCGCTCCCCGCATCTCTGGAGGCCTGGAGGGTGCGCTTTCCTCCAGAGAAACGTCCCAGGGGGCCTCGGGGCCCGTGTTCGGGTTGCAGCGGTCCCCTCTGCCCTCTGTTGCTGGCTGCTCGGCTCCCAGACCCCGGGGGCAGGGGCGGCTTCGTGGGCATGCGGGGTCAGGTGTGGCCCGGAGGTGACTGGCCCTCTGCCCCGTCGCAGCCACACCTGTGCCCTGTGGCGGGCGCTGGCCGTGGAGCCCGGCCTCGCCTCGCAGGTCCTGCAGCTGCTCCTGGAGAAGATGGGCAGGGACGTCCCGTTCACGGAGACCCGGGCCTTCCTGCTGAGCAGCGCCCCGGGCCGCGTGGCCACGCTGCTGCCCTTGGCGGTGAGTGGGGCCCCGGGGCTGACACGGGGGGCCTTCCCCCGGCTGGCTGAGGAGGCCGCTGGAGGGGCCGCGTTGCTGCTGGCGGGAGGACCCCACAGGTGGCCCGGGTGCCACCCCTCAGGCACCTGGCAGCTCACGGGGGAACCGGGCCAGCCCCACCTGGAGCCCCGGCTCGTAAAGGCCCCACAGGTGTCGGTCCCCAAGGGCAACGACTCCGTTTCATCCTGCAGAAAAAAGTAAGCCTGCTTGGCAGCACTCGCAACAGTAAAGCAGCTGTGAGAATTTCCTCCTGCTGCTGCCACGGAGCCGAGCGCAGATGGGGGAGGCCTATCCCCGGGGTCCCCCTGGCCTGTGCCCGCCTCCGGCCCCGACGGCCCAGTGAGGCCGCAGCCCCTGTCCCGTGCGTGCCCAGCCCTCCCCGCGCACGGCCGCGGGCCGGTCCGGCTTCGGGGTACAGCGCGGCCTCCCCTGAAGCAGCCCCGGTCCGCAGGCCACGTGCGCGCTGGTGGAGGTGCTGAGGGCGCCGGGGTGCGGGCCCGCCGTGCTGGAGCTCTACCCCCAGCTGTTCGCTGCGCTGCTGCTGCGTGTCAGCTGCTCCCTGGGCGTCGCGCTGCCGCGGACCCTGCAGGCCCAGGAGAGGAGGAGCGCGGGCTCCGCCGCGGCCCCCAGGAGCCTGGAGCCGTGCAGGTAACGGGGTCCGGCCTGCTGCCCTCACGCCGCGCGTGTGTGTGTGCACACGTGTGTGTGCATGCGTGTGCGGGGCTGCCCGGCGTCCTGGCGGCGAGCGACAGGACAGGACAGGAGGGGCGGGCTGGGCCTTGGGGGCTGGGCTCGGGGGCCGCTTTGTGCCTGACGTCCCGGCTCCGCTGTCGGGGCCTGGGCTGGGGGCAGAGGGGATGGCAGCGGCCACTTCCCCGAGGTCCGCAGGGGCTCGTGCGACACTCAGGTAGGTCCAGAGTCCTGCCTCCTTTTGAAGACGGAGCCATGGGGAATATTTGGGGTGCGGGTGGGGCTCGGGGCGCACCCCCCAGAACCCCACGTCTGCCGCCTTGCCCTCAGCTCTGGTTTCTGCCGCTGCTCCATCAGGGCCCCACCTTCAGGTCAGACCCCCAGCCACGCGGGGAGGGCTCGGCCCCAGTCCCCCACCATCAGCCTGTGCAGTCCCCCTCCCTTGCCGCTGTCACTGGGGGTTGGGGACTTGTGGCCCGTCAGGCGGGCCCGGGGCGGCGGCAGGCGGTGGAGCAGAGAGCCTGCCCATCCTGGGATCTGGGCTCATTTGTGGGCCCACTGGGGAGGCACCTCAGGGTCACAGGGCAAACAGGAAGCCCGAGGGACAATGAGCTCAGGCTGTGTGCGTCCCCAGCCACTGCAGGCCTGTGGGGTCGGGGTCGGAAGGGGCCTGGGGGTGGGGCAGACGGCATCGGCGCGCCCCGTCCCCACCCGACTGGGCCGCCCGCCCCGGGACCACTCGCGCCTCCTGGCAGAGGCCGTTCGCTGGAGCCTTCTGGTTCTGCGCAGACCAAGCGGAAAATGTGAGCGGACTGGCAGCCGCCCCCGGACCAGCCCTGGGCCTGGGCGCTGGAGGGCTCCGAGCCCCGAGCCCCCAGCGGTGCTCCCCGGCTGCCGCTGCTGAGCCGAGACGTGTGCGGGGCCAGCAAGTCAGACCGCAGGAGGGGCCACGTCCCTGAGGATCCAGGGCAGCAGGGTGGACGGGCCAGGGAGTGCCCTGACCTGAACTGTTGCTGTTAACCCGCTTCTCAGCCCAACCCGCGTCTCAGCACTTGGGCTTTGTCACAACTGGTCACAAATGGCCCTGAACGAGTTGTCTGCGTCCCAGAGCCCCCGCCACCAGTGGAGGCCAGGTGGGAACCCGCGGGCAGACACTCACGCCACCTCCAATGCCCGGTCAGTTCACGTGTGCCGTCCCAGGGCCCCCCGATGGGTGCACTCGGGGCCACAGGCTTTGCTGCAGGGTTCCGGTGACGCGTGCACTCTCCCGAGACCCAGGCCCATGGGGTCCTGCCCGCCGCCTGTCCATGGTCAGCCCCGAGTGCTTCCGCCTGAGCTGGCAAGAGTCAGCTGCAGAATCCCAGCTGGGCCCTGGCAGCTCTGGCCCCTCCTGCAAGGGAGACGGGAGAGGCAGGTGCCGGTAGGGCAGGGTGAGGCCGGCGGGCACAGCTGCATCTGCCGTGGCCCCCGGGGCTGAGTCGAGGTGGGGCTGGACGCACCCCAGCCAGCTGCTCCAGCTGCTGCCCCCATCCTGGCCTCTGGGCACCTGCACGGAGCCCCACCTGCCATCCCTTCCCTGGGCTCTGCGGTTGCCGGGGAGGTGTGGCTGTGCCCGTGTGGGCATGGGGCCCCATTCTTGGGTGCCTGGATCCTTCTCCACCAGCTGCCCACGTTGGGTTCCCCTGCCCCTCTTCCAAAGACCCTTCACGAGTCAGCCCTGACCTGCCTTTGACTTCGCTTTTTTGGGCAACTTCTATGTTCTTTTCTTTCATTTCTTATTTTAATTATGTGGAGGTCTTCAAGGCAAGTGAAAAACGCTGTAGGTTGTTCACCAGCAGTGCTGTGGGGCCTTGGGGACACTGCCTACAGCCACCACCCACCCGTCTGTCATGGGGGGGGCAGAGTGTCCACAGCTGCCTCCTGGCCCCCGGCTCGAGACGGCGGAGCCCCAGGGCCCCTCGGAAGGTGCTGCTGGCAGGGCACGGGCCAGGCCACCCTGACACATTCCCCCCAGGAGCAGGAGTCCGTGCCTGTGGGGGGCCCTCTGGCACCACCGACCCATCCCCGTGTGTCCCCGCAGCTCCGCCGTGGAGGCGCTGCAGGCCGTGCTGCTCCGCGGGGGCAGCGAGGACGTGGTGCGGCGCGTGGAGCTGGAGGGCGGCTGGCAGCTGCTCGGGACCTCGGCCGGGCACGAGGAGGGGGTCGCCCGGCTGGCCAGGTTCGGGTCGGGCCGTGGGGAAGTGGGGAGGCCACCAAGGCCGTGGGCTGACGATGTGGGGCGGGGGCCGGGGCCTGGGAGGGGAGGCCGGGGCAGCCCTCACGTCCAAGTGGGAGTGGGCTTGGGTAGCTGCAGGGCAGCCCGAGGCCCCGGCTCTCACAGCGTCTGGCTGGCCCCCTTCTCCAGTGCCATGGCCAAGTTTGCCGGCCCCCGGCTGCCCCTGGTGATGAAGTCGCTCGTGTGCACACAGGGCAGCGTGTACGAGACCCAGCGGGTCACCTCCACGGGGTTCCTAGCTGAGGTAGGGCCGCCTGTTCCTGACGGCGCGGGGCCTGGGAGGGGAGGGTGGGGGACGCTCCCCCCTGCAGGCGGGCCCCGGTCCCCGCAGCCCCCCGTGGGTGACTCCCCCACTCTGCGCCCAGTGCAGGGAGGCCTCGGCTGCATGGTCCGTGCTGGGCCCTCCGCGGGGGCGGCCCCCAAGCCTCCCTCGGTGGCTCCTCTGTGGCCGGTTGTGCCCGTGCCAGACGGGCCCCGTGTGAGCTGGGGTCGGGAGTCAGGAGAGGCGTCTGCCCCCTCCACTGCTCCCAGGGAGCCTGAGCCGGGGCCAGGGTGGGGACAAGGCCCCGGGGTCAGAGCAGGGGGCGGTCACAGCGCCTCTGCTTCCAGCTGCTGAACAGCAACGTGGTGAATGACCTAATGCTCCTGGAGTCGCTGCTGGACAACCTGGCGGCCCGGCAGAAGGACCCGTGCGCCGGCGTGCGGCGGCTGGTGCTTCGAGGCCTGGCCAACATGGCCTCGGGCTCCCCGGACAAGGTGAGCAGGCCGCCCCGTGGGGTGCCGCCAGGAGCGCTGGGGGGGCGCTGTGGGCCGGCAGCACCCTAGGGCCGGGCCCGTAGGGTGAGGGCTCCGCGGCCTGCGGCCCAGCCGAGTGTGCCCCCCCAGGTGCGGGCCCACGGCCCCCAGCTCCTGACGGCTGTGATTGGCGGGCTGGACGACAGCGACGACCCTCACAGCCTGGTGGCCCTGGAGGCCATGGTGGGCCTCGCGAGGCTGCTGGGCCTGGTGGAGCCGCAGGACCTGCGCCCGGCGCTGCTGCACGTCGCCATCCGCATCCGGCCCTTCTTCGACAGCGTAGGCTGGGCAGGGCCCGAGGGCTCCGCGGCCTCGCACCCCCCCCCCCCCCCGCNCCCCCCGCGGCACCTCCTCTCGGAGCCCTGAGCCCAGGCTCTACCCTGCTACCTGGGCCCCACAGCCTGGGCGTCACCCCTGCACCCCCTGCAGAGCCCACAGAGCCCAGGGCTGGGCCTCCCCTGGGGCCGCTCCCAGCACCGCCCCGTCCCCGGAGGGCTCTTTCTCACCAGCCTCTCCGTCCCAGCCTGGGTGCCTGTGCCCGGCAGGGCAGGTGCTCAGCACACAGAGACAAGGAGGGTGATGCAGGAACGGGCCTAAGGCCTGGCACCGGCTGACACCAGCCCCTCCGCCCCCCACCCCCAGGAGAAGATGGAGCTCCGCTCTGCCTCCATCCGCCTCTTCGGGCACCTCAACAAGGCCTGCCACGGCGGGGGCTGTGAGGACGTGTTCCTGGAGCAGGTCGTCGGCGGGCTGGTGCCCCTGCTGTTGCACCTGCGGGACCCCCAAGCCCCGGTGGCCAGCGTGAGTCACAGCAGGGGACCGGGGTGGGGGCCCGGCTCGTGGACTAGGGGACTCACCCACATGCCCCACAGGCCTGCAGGTTCGCCCTGTGCATGAGCGGCCCCAACCTGCGGTGCGAGGAGCTGGCCGCCGCCCTGCAGAAGCACCTCCAGGAGGGGCGAGCCGTGCACTTCGGGGAGTTCGTCAACTCCGCCTGCAAGCTCCTGGTGAGGGCCGGCCGGGTTCAGGGGTGCGGGGCGCCCGGGGTGGGCCGGGGTCCAGCTCACGGCCTCTCCGCAGATGCACCACTTCCCAGAACTGCTGGGCCGCCTGGTGAGCACCAGCCTGTTCTACTTCAAGAGCAGCTGGGAGGACATCCGCGCTGCCGCCCCGATGCTCACAGGTGAGCCGGCAGGGGTCCCTGCTACCTGCGCCTGGCCCCGCCCCCGGCCCCGCCCCCGGCCCCTGACAGCAGCCCGCCCCGCCCCCAGGGTTCCTGGTGCTGCACTCGGGGGATGAGCAGCGGCCGCAGGTGGACCTGGACCAGCTCATCGCAGGTAAGCCCCCCCCCCACGGCCCCCAGCCTGCGCGGGGCCTCCCTGACCTGTGGGCACCAGGGGAGACTAAGTGATTTTCCTGGATTTCAAGGATTTTTTCCCTGTCACTGGTGACCTCATCGTCTCTAGTAATTCACGGAAACTTCTTAACTGTTCCAAAAGAGCTTAAAAAACACTAAAAAAGGAAAAACTATCTTTCCGTTGGCTCCCAGGCGCTCCCGGCAGAGGCCTGTCTTAGGAGGGTGGTGGGCGGGGGGGGGGTGCACTGTGAGGTCCCGGCCCCCAGGCTCAGTGCACCCGGAGAGGTGGGACGAGCTGCGGCTGGGGGGTGGGGTGTTGCCAGAGGCCCTGGGCTCAGTCCGTCCTCTAGAGGGTGTGCAGGCCCCCCCACTGGCAGTGGCCCCCTGTCCCCAGCGCTGCAGCTCCTGCTCAAGGACCCCGCCCCCCTGGTGCGCGCGAAGGCTGCCGAGACTCTGGGCCGCCTGGTGAAGTTCTCCTGAGCCTCCCGCAAGCAGGGCAGCCGGGGTCTGGGTCTGAACCCCCAAGATGGGGCCCGCAGGGGCCCCCTGCCCGAGGCGGAGTGGGGAGCTGCCGGCGCCCCTGCCACAAGGGGTCCAACGCCTGCCCTTCTGGAGGAGCCTGCCGGAGGCTGGCGGGCGGGGCGTGCTGCTGTACCCCCACTCCTGTTTCCAATAAAGCCATTGGGTCCTCAGCAGGTGGCGTGGGAGTGCAAGGACCTAGCCTGTCCTCGGGGCCAGGGCAGTGGGGAGCCCCTGCACCCTGTGTAGGAAGACTCCGAGACCCAGGGGAAGGCTGCAAGCTGTGGTGGGGTGGCTGGCCGGAAACGCCACATCACGGTCACACCAGTAGTGGGTGTGCGGACAACTGTATTGAGGGTCCTGAGCACACACGCGCCCACCCCCGCGAAAACCGGGCGGCCTAGGTGAAGAGGCGGACGGTGCCGTCGGCGCCCGAGGAGAAGACCCACGGCTGGGTGGGGTGGAAGGCCACGTCCAGGACCCCCAGGCCTCGGGTCAGCACGTGCCCCCGCAGCACCTTCACCGGCACCAGCAGCGGGTTCTGCAGCAGGNGAGCGGGTTCTGCAGCAGGTCACTGTGGGAGAGGGGAGGAGAGGGGCTCAGGCGGGGGAGCACCCCCCCCACCCCAGCCAGGCAGGGCGCGGGGGGCACGGCCCTCACCTGTACACCATCCCGTGGCAGACGATGATGCTCCCGTCGTCAGAGCCAGACGCAAACAGCGGGTACTGGGCGTGGAAGGCCACGGCCCTGAGAGCCTTCTTGTGGTGCCTGGAGGGCAGGGGCTGGGTGAGGGCACAAGAGGGCAGGGGGGTCCCGCCGGCACCCGCACCCCCACCACCACTCACCGTAGCACCCTGTATGGCTCACAGGAAAGGTCCAGATCAAACCACACCAGCTTGCTGTCATAGCTGCCACAGATGACATTGTCTCCTGGGGGCAGATGGGGGGGTGGGGACCTGCAGGTGTGCGCTCCCCCCACCACGCCCCCGCCCGAAAGTGCGTGCTCCCCCACCCCACGGCCCACCCTGTAGGGTGCACGCTCCCCCCCACCCCCGCCCCCCCTCACCTGCAGGGTGCACTGCCAGGCTGGACACCCACTTGCAGTTGGGTCTGAGCTTCTTGGTGAGCTCCTGACGCAGCAGGTGGTAAAGGCGGATGCTGCGCTGGGAAGCCACCAGCAGGAAGGGTCGCAGAGGGTGGAAGGCCACGCGCTGCACCTGTCCGTGGCTGCGGCGGAAAGGGCTCTGGCTGCGGCGCCGGCTCAGCTGGTGGATCAGCACCTGTGTGTGGCCCGCGGCGGCCAGCACCACGGCCATGTAGTCCCCGCGCCCGTGCCAGGTCACCTGTGTCACCGGCTGCAGAAGACAAGGCTGCGGCTCGGCTGCGCCCTCTCTGGCCCTTGGCCACCCTAACCCCACACCCCCCGCGGCCCCCACACCTTCCCGTGGCAGATGCGCAGCCGCAGGCCCCCCTGGCGCTCCTCCTCCGAGGCCTCCAGCCAGCGGGCGGGCTGCGCCGGCGGCTCCTCCGGCGGGACGAAGGCGCTCAGCAGCTGGTCTGTGCCACCCACCGCCAGCCGGTCCCCCAGGGCCGGGTTCAGGAGCAGCACCGAGTCCTCTCTGCGGCCGAGTGACACATAGCCCCTCAGGCTCAGCTCTGCGCCTGCGGCCCCCAGCACCCCCCAAGGCCACCCACTTACACCGCCACGGCCACCAGGCAGACGGCAGGGCGAGGATTCCAGGCGACACTCTTCACCACACCCCCCACGGGCACGGTCCTCATGCAGCGGGCAGTGGCCACCTCCCAGAGCCGCACCGAGCCGTCGTCGGAGCCTGGCCACGGCAAACGAGGCCCTCGTCAGCTGCTGCCGCCCCGCCCCCAGCGCTGGCAAAGCCCTCACCTCAAGCTCACCTGAGGCCAGCCACTGGCCATCCGGGGAGACACTAAGGCAACGGACGAGGTCGCTGTGGCCCCTGTAGACCTACGCGGCAGGGTCAGTGAGGAGACGCCCCCCCCCCCGGGGGGCCCCCCCCC
>LNAC01000541.1:880791-891972 GCA_002007465.1 Ailurus styani
GTACTCGTCCCCGTCCTGCCCGCTCGCCGCCGCCGTCCTCGGGGGAGGGGTCCCGGCCTGCAGGAGAGAAGGGGACAGTGGTCATGTCAGGACGCCGACGCCCTCTGACCCCGGGCAGAGCCCCCGCCCGCAGTCCCCTGCCCCCTCCCCACGGCGCTGGCTCGGCGAGAACAAACTGTCCCTCTCGCCGAGGCTGCGGCCAAGGTTCCCGCCACCCCCAATCTCTAAGCAGCTCCAACCTGGCCCTGGGCCTTAAGACAAGACCAGCGACACCCCAGGTCTACGTGGGCCTCTGGGCCCCCCCCGAGGTCCTCTGTCAAGGGCCAGACTCATCACTGTGTGCTAGCTCCAAGGAAGGACCCCAGGGGAGGGCTGACACCTGTGCCAGACGGGAACAGGAACAGTCGGCGGCGAAGCCACCCGCCGAGGGCCCGGCCGCCCCCGCGCCCTCTAACGGAGAAACCGGCTGCAGGGCTCCCGCCCGACGGCCCGGACCCAGGCCTGCGGGGCCCAGGGGAGCCCGGGGAGCACTTCGCGGCGGCAAGGAAGAGCCGGGCAGGGGGTTACCTCCCTTTGGCGGAGGGCGTGTGGCACCTGTCGGCCACTGGCGGGGGGGCCACGGAGGCCTGGGTGTCCGCAGCGGCCGAGGCCCAGGGAGGCCCCTCCCCCACAGAGTGTGGCAGGACGCAGCCCCCGGACCGACCCCATCCCGCCGGGTCAGGGAGTGGGTGCCCCCGAACGCTCACACCCTAACCTGGAAAACAGATCCTCCCTCCCGGGGGGTGGGGGGGAGCCGGCCGTACCGGACCGGGACTGATGGGGAAAACAGCCCTGCCTCCCCCACCCCCCCGGGCACAGTAATGTACTCAGGAGCAGGGGCCCCGGAGGCGCCCCCGCCAGAGCCCCACTCCCCCGGCCGGGCAGGAGCCAAAGGCCTGAGAGGTGGCTCTTCCTCCCGCCTGTTTTTCCCCTCACTATAAGCAGGGTGGGAGACTAAGTTTTTTTCCAGGCCAGGGACAAGGCGGGATTCGGTTTCCACGTCTCCCCCACCCCCGCTCCCCATGCTGCGCGCACTGTGGGAGCCCTGCCCACCGAAAGTGGGTCAGCACGGCCTGGGGGGTGCGGGTGACCGGGGCCCGAAGCTCCGCTCCGTCCTCGCCCGCGGGGAGCTCCGCCCGGAGCAGCGGTCAGGGGACACACCTGCCCCAGGCCCCGGGCCAGGAAACCCGGCTCCTCGGCGAGCGCCCCAGGGTGCCAGGCTCGGGCCGGGCTCCACAGTGGCCCCCGGCGCCAGCCCAGACCTCCGCAGAGTCCACACCACCTGCGCCCCAGGCCGCAGCCGCAGGCTCCCAGCAGGAAGTGTCCCGGCCCCCCGTCCTCCAGGACGCCCCACATCGCCCCACCTGGGTGTGGCTGGCCCCCTGGGCAACAGTGTGCAGGGGCAGGGGAACGGAGACGGGCAGGCCCCCGGCAAGGAGGGGCGCCCCAGCCCTCCTGGGTCTCCCGGCAGAAGCGGGGCTGCAGGGGACACGGCGGCCGCCAGGGGGCAGCAGAGCGCGGCCCGGCACCAGGACCAAAGCTGGGCCCCCAGGCCTGCCTCCAGGGCATCTTATCACTGCCCCTCGGGGCCCTCCGCTGGCGGGCATCAGACCCGCACCCCGGCGCCTCCACCCGCTCCTGCAAGTGGGGCCATGACGCCCCCCGCGGGGCTCGCATGACGGCCCCAGGCTGAAGCTCCCTGCCCACCGGCCCCGACAGGCGAGAGGCGCAGAAGGGAAGGGGAACAGCAGGTCCGGTGGCTGCGCGTCCACGGGAGGTGAGCTCGGCCTGTGTGCGGAGGGCGCCCGGGAGCCAAGGCCGGATCCGGGCTGCGCTGGTGACACGCGCTGGCAGGGATCGGGGGTGTGGCCAACACCGTGAGCACGAAGGCGCGTGCGAGGACCCGCGGCGGCTGCAGCCCCGGCCGGCCCGCCCACAGGGCTGCTAAGTGTCCTCGGCCCGGCACACGGAAGGGCCGGCCTGGGCGAGCTGTGCGCACGCCGCTCCGGACAAGGCCCGCAGACCGACAGCGAGCGGACGCGCCGTTTCTAAAGAACATCTACCCCGGGGCCCGAGGAGCCCAGACACGGCACAAAACGAATCCCCCCTCGCCCCTGAGGGAAGAGGCAGGGGACTCGGAGGAAGGCCAGAGTCACCCCCAGGAGCAGGAGCCGGACGCCTGCCGGCTTCAGGAACACCGGAGGCTGCTCCGTGCGGCCGGCTCCCCGCCGACAGTTTAACGGGACTCAGAGCCACCACTGCGAAGGCCGCGCAGGGCCCAGGCCGAGGACAGGGCCTGATGCAGACGAGCCCCCCGGGCTGGGCGTGGCAGTAGGATGAGGTCAGGGGTGTTGTGACGAGAACGTGGCTGTTCCATTATTTTCTTTTAGATTTCCTTATTTGGAGACACCGGGTGGCTCAGGTGTTAAGCATGTGCCTTCAGCTCAGGTCATGATCTCAGGCTCCTGAGATCGAGCCCCACATGGAACTGGGCCCTCTGCTCGGTGGGGAGTCTACTTCTCCCTCTCCACCTCCCCTCGGCCTGCGGTCTCTCTCCTGCTCTTTCAAATGAATAAATAAAGTCCTGAAGTAAGTAAATATTTCTTCATCTGAGGGAGAGCGAGAGCGTGAGGCGGGGAGAGGAGGGAAGGGGGACAGAAAGTGAGCGAGAGCACGTGCGCGTGTGGGGCAGGGGCGGAGGGAGCAGCAGATGGAGCAGGGAGCCAGGACCCTGCGACCACGACCTGAGCCGAACACAGAAGCTTCACCGACCGAGCCACCCAGGTGCCCCGGGAAAGATTCTTAAGCAGAGTCTGAGCTGAGTGTGGAGCCCAACGGAGGAGTCCCCCTCACGACTCTGAGACCTTGACCTGAGCTGAAAACGAGTCGGCCACCTGAGCGTCTGAACCACCCGGGTGCCCCACGCTGTTGCTGTTTCGAGGCACAGCGGCAAGTCTTTGACTTTCCTCCCATCGAGGACGGAGGCGACGCGCCCCCTCCCCAAACCTGGGTGGGCTTGTGGCGGGCTCGCCTGTCCAAGGAGAGCAGCCCGGACCCAGAGTGTGTGAAGTCTGAGCGCAGTGCTCAGAGCACGTCAGCTTTTCCTGCGCCTCTCAGGGTTCTGCTCCGGGACAGCCATCTCATCACAGCCCCGTGTTTTGGGGCTCAGGTGAGGGTCCTAAGGAAGAACAGCTGGGGTCTGTGCACTGACCTCGCCTGCCCAGACATGACACCACCTCGCCCTGCCCGAACTCTGACCCCCAGAAACGAGAGTGCTTCCACGCGGCTGTCTGACGGATGGTGGAACGGCAGCCTGCCTCCCCCGGCGGGGGCCAGTCCCACGCCGGCCGCTGGCTCACGCCCTTGCTCCCTGGTCAGTGCCCAGGCGCTTCCCAGCTGAGCGGAGCCCCACCAACCAGCTGGTGAGAATCCCGGGGCGCCCCCCTTGTAGCCCCCACCCGGACCCGCAGCGCCCCGCCTGGCCTCCCGGCCCAGAGCCACGCCGAGAGCCAGGCAGGCCCCTGCTGCCCACGCGCTGCAGTCCGGGACGAGCAGCGGGAAGACGCCCCTCGCGCTCGGGCACGGCCGCCACACCTGCACTCAGGCTCCTGCACGCGGGGGCACGCGGGGAACAACCGGGAACTTTCAAACCAAAGAAAACAAAATAAGAAAAAAGCCACATGAGAAAGACCAACGTAAACGTGGCAAGTGGAAAAAATGGGTCCAAACGAGCACAGGAGAGAAAACGGCTTTAGGCACACGAACCCCGAGCCAGGAGAGATCCGGAGGACGCCGCACGGGCCGCTTTGCGGGGAGCCGCCGGATGAGGGACCCCGCCTGCGGAGCGAGCGGGAGCCACAGGGGCGGGGGCGCGGGGACCGGGAAGCCCAGTACGGTCCCCACGGAGGGGGTCGCGGGAGCCGCGTGCAGAGGGCCCTCTGGCTGGGACAGTGCGAGCCGCGGGCTGTGTCCCAGGACACCAGCCCGGCAGACGGGGACTCGGGTCAAGGTCGGGGGAGCAGCGGACAAGCGAGCGGGCGGCCAGTCCGGAGGGGACCCGGAGGGGACCTGGACGCGGGGGCGGGAGCTCCGAGTGGACGCAAAGGGGGCAAGCGGACTGGGGAGAAGGCGCGATCCGCGCGGGGAAGGCCAGGCAGGGCCCCGCGCCCCAAACCCCGCGCAGCTCCAGAAACAAGCGAACACGCCGGTCGCGAACAGCCTGCGGCCACGGACCTCCCTGCGAGCACCCCGGGCCCCAGACAAGAGCCCGCAGAGGCCGGTGCGGACGCCCAGCCCCACCGTCCGAGCACCTGCCAGCCCCAAACCCTCGGTGCCCTTCCCCCACCGAGCGCCTCCGGCCCATCAGCCCGCCTCCGCCCCGACTCGCAGAGCCAGTGGGAACGCGAACCACGGGGCTCCTGGGTTCCCCGACGACAGATGAGGGCGACAAGAGAGACCAAACAGCACGGGAGACCTCAGCCAGGGGAACGGCGAGGACCCTGCTGGTCTGGCCCCCACGTGTGGGCTGGCAGCCACGCAGCCGCTCCCACCAAGCGAAGCAGCCTGAAGGAACCTCTGAGATCCGGCGAAGGACGCTGAGCACCAGGAAACAAAGGGGCTTAGGGGCAAGTTCTCGGACAAGAGATCACAAAGAAAAGAACCGAGGGAGACAGCTGTTCCTCCCCCGCAAGGACCAGCCGGCCCCCGGGGAGAGGCCTTGGGGGCACCTCCTGGGGTCCTCTCCGGCCTGGACCGAGTGCCCCGGGGAGTCGGCGAGGGGCTGCAGGCCCTGCCACGCAGAGAGGCCCCCGCTCAGCAATGGCACATGCCCGGGGCCACGCAGCCTTCTCTGACCTGCAGAGCCCGACCTTCGAGACACGGCAGCGACGGAAGCGCCCGGTTCCAGGTGTTCTCAACGCAGCTCCGACCGTCCCCGCAGAAGCACTGCAAGGGAGGCCCCTTCCCTAACGGAAGGAAGACCGTAAAGCAACAGGAGAGCACATTTCCCGGGTGTCTGAGCAGGCAAAATAAAGACTTACCCACACGCGGTCTTGGCAGGCATGGGAAACAGGTGTCTGCGGCGGCTGTGCCAAGCACAAAGTGGCACTTTCCTTCCACCAAAAATGCACAGGCCTTTGACCCAGAGATGCTTCTTTGAACGCATCCCAAGAACTGCTTGCACGTGGGAGAACGAGCGTCCACGAGGGGCTTCCGGCAGCGCCGCCCTCCCGCCAAGGGTGGTCGGGCCACCGGTGCCCCCCGCGTGCCATAGACCCCAAGTGGCGAGGACAGCCCTCAGAGCCAGAGGGACGAGCAGAAGACAGCAGTTAGGAAGCAGGCCCGGGGGGCGCCTGGGTGGCTCAGTGGGTTAAAGCCTCTGCCTTCGGCTCAGGTCATGATCTCAGGGTCCTGGGATCGAGGCCCGCATCGGGCTCCCTGCTTGGCGGGGAGCCTGCTTCCTCCTCTCTCTGCCTGCCTCTCTGCCTACTTGTGATCTCTGTCTCTCAGTCAAATAAATAAATAAAATCTTAAAAAAAGAAAAAAAAAAGGAAGCAGGCGCAGCGCACACGAGAGCCCGGATGCGCGAGGAGCACCCCAGGGAGAGCCAGGCACAGTCCTCGCCCTCACGCAGGGCAGGCGGCAGGACAGAGCGGGAGGGACGGCCCTCAGGACGTCGCGAGCGATCGCTCGGCCGTGACCCGCGATGCCTGTCACGTTCTCCCACACAAGCCTTAAGCAGAAAGTGGTGGACACGTCGGAATTCCCTCCAAAGACGAGGAGGAAGTGGAGGGGGAGGAGCTCACACACAGTGGTGCCCAGGGCGGCCTGGCACCACAGTGGGCCTTGTCTCCCCAGGCCGACCCTGAGCACGCCGTCTCTCCCCGTGGGGAAGGAAGGCGGAGGCTCCAGACCGTCCCCCAGATCGTGCCAGTGACCACCTGGCCATCCGCCCCCATCCCTGGATGGCTTCAGCACGACATTCACGGCCAGCCTGGGATGCCCTGTGGCAGACACACTGGAACCCAGGACTCGTGGGCAGGGCCCCGACAATGACCTCTCAGCCGCGTTCCTCCCAGAACAGGAAGGCGGACCCTCCAGCTGCCTCTCGTGGAGGTCACTCGGCGGGCGGAGCACCGGGCCCGGGGCATCCCGCTCCGGTCCACGGTCCACGGTCCACGGAGCTGAGCTGCAGGAGCACCTCTCCCTGCAGGCCTGAGCCTCAGGCCCCGCGTCTCTGACGTCAGCAGGCAGCCCCAGCAGGAGGCGGGGTGCCCTTCGAGGGCTCGCAGCCGTGGTCGAGGAGCGGGGCGGTGGCCCGCCCACCCGTGGAAGTGGTGGAAGCCTCGACCCAGGTTACGGCGCACAGAACGCGGAGGAAACAGTGACAGGTGCACCCAGTGGAAGAGAAGTCAGGGGAAAGCCCCGCAGCACGGCGGCCGTGGATGGGAGGAAGAGTAGCAGGGCATGTTCCAGGGCCACAGAAGCCCAAGTGGCTCCCCATTTGCAGAAGTAGCTCTCCCGAGACCGCGGTTTGCAAGACCACACAGGTGGCTGCGGCCAGGAGCCAGAGAACTCTGGGAGCTTTCCGCTACAGAGAAGGGACAGCGGGCAAGCACACGGGCCCGCGGCGGCAGGGAGACATTAGTTCCAGAAGCTGCTCAGTGGAGGGGTCGGTTTCCAGCTACGAGGCTGCACGCTAGCAACAGGGCTCGGGCCATCCAAAGAGCGAGTGGGAGCCGAAGACGAGCAGGGGGAGCCGACTCGACCCAATGGAGGGGCATGGATGGCTTCGGAGGAACAGGTGGGAAAAAGGAGAGCTGGGGAGACTGTTCCACTAAGGGCCGAGAACCCCTGCCCCCACCTGAGTCCTCCCTCTTGGCCTAGAGAACTTCAAACCTAGTAAAAGGACAGTCTTCTAGCACAGAAAATACTGCAGCAGGGACCACCTGGACCCCTCGATGAAAGCACAATAAAGCCAGAGACACGAACACCCAAGCAGGACGGGCCCAGGGGCTGTGCGGAACTCAGAACCCCTCCTGACTCATGGGGCTCACGTCCACAGCAGACAGGGACAGTCCTCAGCCTGGGCGTGAAGCAGGAGGAGCCCAGGGGGTACCGTGCCGGCGAGGCCCCAGCACGGCATGCAGCCGGGGGCCGTGGTCCCGGCCGTAAGCAGACCAGGCTGCAGTGGACCCAGAGGCAGCCTCGACCCTCTGAGAACCGCCCCCATTCTCCCCGGAGGGAAGGCTGCCCCCTCCTCCTGGAGAAGGGAGGGCTTCGGTCTCCGCTGAGCGGACCAGCAAGCCCACCCAGAAGGCGGCCCTGCGGAGACCACGCAGCTCCGTGGGCGCACACACCTGGGAGAGCACAATGGGGGGGCGCTCAGTGGCTCTGTGGGATGACCCAGTTCAGAGAACTTAAGTGGAAATCTTTTAAGGCGGAGAGGGGCAGAGGGAGAGGGAGAGAATCTTAAGCAAGCTCCACACCCAGCACAGAACTCCAAGCGGGGCTCATCCCCATGACCCTGAGATCACGACCTGAGCAAGAGAGGGTTACTTAACCGACAGAGACACCCAGGCATCCCAAATAGAAAATTTTTATTTAAAAAGTTACTTAATGGGCGCCTGGGTGGCTCAGTGGGTTAAAAGCCTCTGCTTTCGGCTCAGGTCATGATCTCAGCATCCTGGGATCTAGCCCCGCATCGGGCTCTCTGCTCAGCAGGGAGCCTGCTTCCCCCTCTCCCTCTCTCTCTGCCTGCCTCTCTGCCTACTTGTGATCTCTCTCTCTGTGTCAAATAAATAAATAAAATCTTTAAAAAAAAAAAAAAAAGTTACTTAAGGCGTGCCTGGATGGCTCAGCCGTTAAGCATCTCCCTTCAGCTCAAGTCCTGGGATACAGCCTCGCATCAGGCTCCCTGCTCAGCGGGGAGCCTGCTTCTCCCTCTCCCACTCCACCTGCTTGTGCTCGCACGCATGCTTTCTTTCTGACAAAATCTTTAAAAAATAAAAAAGTAAAATAAAAAGTTATTTAAACTTTTTTTAAGGAGGTTCCATGTCCAATGCAGGGCTTGAACTTATGACCCAGAGACCAAAAGTCACATGGTCTACCTACCAAGTCAGCCAGGTGCCCCAAAAGTGATTTAATTTTTAAACATTATTTTTAGGGGCACCCAGGTGGCTCGGGTGGTTGAGCATCCAACTCTTGAATTCAGCTCGGGTCATGGTCTCAGGGTCATGGGATCAAGTCCCTTACCAGGCTCCATGTTCAGCAGGGAGACTACCTCACACTCACGTGCACGTACACGCTCACACTCTCTCACTCGCTCTATAAATTAATTTAAAAATTATTTTTAAATTTTTATTTATAAAAAAGGATAAAAACCCCTTTTTAAAATAAAAAAATTAGGGCACCTGAGGCACCTCAGTCGTTAAGTGTCTGACTCTTGAACTTGGCTCAAGTCTGGATCCCACAGTCGTGAGTTTAAGCCCTGCATTAGGTTCCATGCTGGGCGTGGAGCCTACTTTATTTATTCATCTATTTATTTTAAGATTTTATTTATCTATTTGTCAGAAAGAAAGAGAGCACACGCAAGTGCAAGCAGGGGGAGCGGCAGAGGCTGAGGGAGAAGCAGGCTCTCTGCTGAGCAAGGAGCCCAACAAGGGCTTCCATCCCAGGACCCTGGAATCGTGACCTAAGCCGAAGGCAGACGTTCTGCCGACTGAGCCCCCCTGGCGTCCCGTGGAGCCTACTTTAAAAAATAAGCAAACAAACAAATACTTAAGTGTGTGGATCCTTAACTGTAAAAGGAAAAAGGACGTGGAAAGATAATTAGCGGTGGTCGCCAACTGGAGCATGGGTCGTGAGGAAGAGCTTCCACTCTTTACTGAGTAGCATTGATGAGAGATTTAATTTTTGTCCAAAAAAGCATATTTTGTAATTTTAAACAGTTAAAACAAGGAGAAGAAACAGCTGCCCACCATCCCGCAAGCCGCAGGCCACACAGCTCACACATGGTCTCTCTGTGCACACCGGCGTTATGACTAGAACTTGAGTGCGTAGAAGGGTTAAACCTGGGCCCCCTGCGGGGCTCGGTACGTTAAGGGTCTGCCTTTGGCTCGGGTCATGATTCCAGGGTCCTGGGATCGAGTCCTGTGTTGGGCTCCCTGCTCAGCGGGGGGAGCCTGCTTCTTCCTCTGCTCCTCCCCCCTGCTTGTTCTCTCTTTCTTTCTCTCAAATAATCTTAAAAAAAAAAAGTTTAAATATGATTTTAAATCCTTTCTTCCTAGGAAACAGACCAAACAAGCGTGGCTTTTTGGTTTCTATTATGGGAGATTTCTGTACAATTCAAGGTCATAGCCTTCAGAACACCAGACCCATTGGAAATACAAACAGTTATAAACTAGTTTCTAAAACATTCCAAAGAGCAAATATTGTATTTTAGTTATACTCAGCTTTTCTCTCATTTTTCTCACTTAAAAGAAGAGGGAAGTGCACCCCTGCCCATCATCACAGGGACAGGTACAAGGCCAAAGCCTCAACCAGCGAGGCCCCCTGGGGTCAGGCTCAGGTGTTCAGACGGCTCACTCCTGCGTCCCGGGGGCTCCCCCCAGACAGTCCCGTGCACACGAATGCCCACCTCAGGCTTCGCCCCCAGGAAACCCAGCCGACGACTGACAGCGGGCTGAGTCCCGTGGAGAGGCGGCCAGGCGTGTGGACATCTGGAGCTCCTGAGGACAGAGCACACAACAACCCCCAAGAGGGCAGAGCCCTCTAGCTCTAACCAAGTGCTCCACTTGGCCCCAAATGTGCCCACAGGTGTATCAGAGGAGGGTGTGGGCCTTGGGGTCCCAAGGACGCTTGGGAGAAAGCAGTGTGGGGACAGCCCCCAGAGAGCCTACGGCCTGGCGGTCACTTCCTCTCCTGACCCCCTTCATCTGGAGAGGGCAGCCCACCGGCGGGCTCCTCGCGCACCCACCTGCACCTGTTGCCCAGTGGTCTTCTCCGTCCTGCCGTGGCCCTCATCACTGCTGATCCCATGCTCTCCCTCGGCTGGCTCATCCTCACTACTGTCGCTGCCAGAATCTTCCAGGCCTGAGAACACACTCTCCTCGCTTTCAGACAGGCCAGAGTCGCTGCCATCCTGGAGGCCGGGCGCAGGAGCGCAGGTGAGAGAGGACTGTAAGGAGCACAGCGTTAATGACAGCCAGACCCCCAGGCCACCCACCACCCACCAGGCACCCTGCTGACCCAGGGCTCTGCAAGGCCAGCCTCCAAGGCCAGAGCCCTCAGCCCACAAGCGTCTCCCTGCACCAAAACCACCCACCCAGCCCAGGTGGAACCTTCCTCACTATCCACTCACTGGTGACTGCATGGCCACCTGTCCTTGGAAGGGCCATTTAACTTCTTGCATCTCACAAGGGAAGGACTTTCCAAGGACAACGTCTCTCAGTTCAGTTCCCATCACATTTCCAACCCCGCTCTGCATCTCGCGCACCCCACTTGGGCAAACCCCCGCGCTACCAGGGCCCTGGGCCAGAGGCTGGGGCCGGCCGAGGAACAGGACCACGGAGGGGCTTTTCTCTTTGAAAGCGAAGCCTCCATACCCAACTAGATTGAGTCCAGCAGGTGATCAGTTAAATTGCAAAGGTGGGTCGAACAGTGACAAAGACGATGAGTTTGACTTAAAAAGAAACATATACGCACTCATCCCCTCCTCTGCCCTTTCTGCGCCGAACCCCTGCTTAGCAGGTACACCTCACCCCTAACTCTGCAGGACACGACGCACCGTGGGGGAACCTCGTCACTGCCTTTTACAGAACCAACAAGAAGCGGCAGACTGCGCGGAAGCACCCGGGCAGAACCCTGGAGCTCCCTGTGTGCCGAGAGTGGACAAGGGCCTCGGCTAACGGGCAGCGGGCGGGCGGACAGCAGGACGGGGGCGCGCGGGAAGGGCCGCCGGGACTCCGTGCCGCCCGATGTGCCGACGTCCCCCGCCCGCGCGGCCGTGCGTCCCTCACAGACGCGTCCGAGGCGGCAGCCCGGCTCCCCCGACCCCGGCGCCCCTCACTTCCCGGCACGCCGGGCCCCCGGACCCCCTGACCGCCCGGCCGCTTGCGGCGCGTGCCGACCCGCACTCCCCCG
>LNAC01000541.1:892525-910117 GCA_002007465.1 Ailurus styani
GGCGGCGGTGGCGCTGCCCCGACGGCAGGCGCGTCGGCGGCGCTAGCCCGGCTCTCGGCCCCGTTTCGCGGTCGTCACCTCCGCCTCTCCCTGCGTAGCCCGGCATGGATCTGCCCGTGGGCCCCGGCGCGGCGGGGCCCAGCAACGTCCCGGCCTTCCTGACCAAGCTATGGACCCTCGTGAGCGACCCGGACACCGACGCGCTCATCTGCTGGAGCCCGGTGAGCGGCTGGGGCCCCTTCCCGGCAGGGGCGGGGCGTGGAGGCGGGAGCTCGGGGGCCGGGCTCGCAGGGGAAGCGTGCGGGGCTCGCTCTCGTCGGCCTCTGCCGCGCCGAGTGTCCCCGCGCCGGGGAGGAAGGCCTCGCCTTGGGTCTTCCGCTCACTGTTGGGCGGGCGCGGAGGTGTGTCGGAGCTTAGAGCCGCGCCGGGTCTCGCTGGCGGCCGTCGCGCCCCGCTGACCCTCTGTGCCTTCTCACGGGAGTCACCAGGCCGCCGTGGGGCAGCCGTTCGGAGGAAATTAGGACGTGGCGCGTGAGTTGGAGGGCGCTGCTCTAGAGCAAAGGCGAAAGGAAGGAAAAGAGAAAGTAAAACGTCATGAAGTTCACGTTGATCTCGAACCCAGGCCCAGAGAGCCTAGAGCTGGGTTTGCCTAGAGCGGCTCTGTTTTCCACGCCTCACGGGGCGTCTTTACAAAGTCCGTGTCTTCGTTGCCTGGCAGCGGGCGTGTTTACAGGGTCTGACCCTGCAAGACCGGACGGCTCCGGTTTTGCGGAGGTGAACCAGAGAGTGTGTCTGGAGTTGAAGATCGGAATCTGCTGTTCCCATCCTGTGATGTTGTGTCTGGGGATGGGCGACCCGAAGAAAGGGCGCCCTGGTCACGCAGAGCCTGTGGGCGCCTCCAGATACGTTTGGCCTCTTGAGGGCCAAAACGCGGGGTTTCTCCGACTTTGCTAAGCCCCTCTCGTGCTCTTAAGCCATTGGGAACGAAGAAGTGTTTGGGTTGAAGCTAACTCCTGGCTTGCTCTGCCTGAAGACTGGGACTAAAGAGACTAGTATCGTGCCCCGTTCTCAGGGGAGACCCTTGTGTTGGTTTCCGTGACTTGCATGTGTGGGCACTCTCCATTCCTCAGCACGCTCCCCGATTTCTCCGATGACAGGCAATGATTTCCCACTCACTGCGGAGTTACCGTCCTCCCCGCTTTCCAGACCTCGAGTCTTTCTAACCAAAGGAAGT
Source organism: Ailurus styani (assembly GCA_002007465.1). Taxonomy (NCBI): domain Eukaryota; kingdom Metazoa; phylum Chordata; class Mammalia; order Carnivora; family Ailuridae; genus Ailurus; species Ailurus styani. The sequence goes on from LNAC01000541.1 coordinate 893,760, forward strand.
GACCGCACGTTTCTGTCTTCCGTTATCTTCCTTCTTCCTCTTTTTCCTTCCCCTAACTTCCCGGAAACACTTTTAACCCAGATCAGGGAGGGGCATCAGAGATGCCCTGGGATATTCCAGGCCTAATCCTGCTAGGGTGATCCATCCCACCTGCTAGGGTGCCCCTGAATCTGCTTGCTTTTTCTGCTTAGATTGTGAGGCATGTGGGTGAAGTGGCACCAGGTGACTCTCCAGGACCTGCAGCCTGTGTTCTGGGCAAGGCCTTTGAACAGGAACGATCAGGCCCGTGACAGCTTTCACTTATAGTGGCTGCCCATGAGCCCTGTTGGCGTGGGGGGCGGGAGAGGGCCTCTGGTTCAGGGGGGAAAGGGGGATGGGGAACTGGCTGGAGCATGAGTGTTTGCTCTTTCCTGGTCTATATGCAGGTCAAGCAGTACATAGTGGTAGGGGCTGGGACTAACGATGAATACGGAAACCAGACAGTAGCTCAGTAGTGGAAGGAAGCCCTTTCCAGCCGGGCAGGGGCCTGCAGAGCGGCCTGGCTCAGAGGCAGGAGATGGTCCTGTACCTGTGGCTTCTACCAAAAAATTCCACACAGGGTGTTCTGCAGACTTGTGGCCCAGAGTCTGTGTCTCAGAGGCCTTGGAAAGCTCTAATGTCCTTGCTTTTGGTGTCTTCCCCTTCTGTTGCAAGTTTTCTCACTGTTCTACCAAGAGAAGTCACCATGTCTGACCGAGGGGACAAGGGGCGGTCAGCTTTGTGGTGGCTGACTCTCAAGGCTGACTAAGGTGGGGGAAGGGATCCAGCCCCAGAAAGCCTCTGGCCTGTGGGGCCAGGTCCTGACAGTGTCGAGCTTCCTCTGCCCAGCCTGAGGGTCACTGCCCCAGAGACTTGTGTTGGCTTCCTCACCCTCAGTCCTCATACAGTCAGAGACGCCCTGGGCATGGCATCTCAGCTGAATAAGCAAGGGTCTTTAGAGATGCAGCTGCCCCCCAGACGGGTCCTGCAGGACCCTGCAGCTCCTGCTGCCGCCGGGAGGGAACTTGGCCACCATGAGCACGGCCCAAGGGTGTGTGCCACAGCTCCCTGACCTACGGCCTGTGCCTCCCACGCCCACTGGGACTATCCGTGAATCAGGCCTTTCTGGCCTAGGGATCAGGGCCGGGTGAGGCTGGGAGGTGCTGATGGCAGAGTTTAAGGAGGCACTTATTTTTAGGGCCACTTGGAGGCCCGGGGTGGGGGAGGCTGGAGGGAGGGGGCTTTTTAAATTTTGGCCTTTGGCCCCTCTCTGGCCCCACCCTAGGCCCAGCCTGATCAATGCAGTTCTGTTTTCTTTGGGAGCAGGCATGAACCTAATAGGACTGTGTGGAGCAGACACCTAGGAACTGGAGGTCACCAAGGCCAGGGCCCGTCCAAAGCCAGTGGCCCTTGTGAGTACCACTGATCAGAGGGTAACTGTGGAGGGACTGGGTCTCAGGGTGGAGAGCTGGGGGCCGTACCTCCTGCAGTTAGGTCGTCAGCTCCCCAAGAAACCACTGAATGGCCTGGGTCGCCCCTGTACACTCAGAGCCGGCTGTGGGCCATTCCCAGAGCTCCCATGACAGGCAGCTCCTCCTCCCCTGACACGGAGAGCCAGGTGAGCCACCTCCCCGAAAGCCGCTGAGCCGGTTCTCGGACAGCGGGCGGGACCCAGCAAGCCCTCTGGATCCTGCCCTTATGACTGTCAGCTGAGCCAAAATTTTGAAGGAGCACCACGGGTTACCGCTCCCCAGTGGCAGGCTGGGCGGCAAGCTGGAGGGCCCCTCTGGAGCACACAGCTGCAGCCGCCGAGCAGCAGCCCAGCTGTGCTTATTCAGACCTCACCTGCAGCATGAGGCTGAGCCTTCTTGCGTATCAGTTCTCCTCCTTCCACGGCCACGCAAGGAGGGGACAGTTAGCCATTTTGTAGGTAAGAAAACTGAGTCTCGGGTGCCTGGGTGGCTCAGTCGGTTAAGCATCTGCCTTCAACTCAGGTCATGATCCCGGGGTCCTGGGATCAACTCCCGAATTGGACTCCACAGGGAGCCTGCTTCTCCCTCTGCCTCTCTCTCTCTGTCTCTTGTGAATGGGTGAATAAAATCTTTTAAAAAAAGAAAAGAAAAGAAAAGGAAACTGAGTCAAAGACATCAGGAGACTTAACAAAGAAAGCTGGAGATTGCTTAAGCCAGACCGAAATCCACCATCTTTCTGATGATGACCAGCTATTGCTCCCTGACTGCCTTTGCCAGGGACTCCATATTTCCTGATGGGAGCAGGAGACCCCCACCCACCCATGCCCACAGGGTCAAGACGCTGCCTACCCCCACCTGTTTTCTTAGTTAGACCCTAGCCCCACACCGGGACTGAGCAGCTCTATGAGGCTCGGTCAGGATTGGATTTTGGATTTTTACATGAGTCCCCCTCCCCGCTCCAGTAGAGATATGCACACACAGACGGACGGACGGACGAGACTGGCAGAGACCTATAAACCAGAGATTGTACGCTGTGGCCTCCCACGTCTGTTTCCTCCCCGGGGGTGCGGTCCAGGAAGGGGGCTGGAGGTCTGGGCGCGACGGCCTCCTCGGGGGGACGGTCGGTTCCGGAGCCTAGCGGTGCGCGCCTGACTCCACAGGATCCGCGTGTGTGCTCACAGTTCTTTATTCGCGGACCTGGAAGGGGTTCAGGGGGACAGACCGACTCTGGAACGCGCAGAGCTCCGACGCGTGCCGTGTGGGGGCCAGGCCAGTGTCCTCATGCTCTGGCCCCGAGGCCCCCTTCCTGCCGGAGAGGGGCTGTCTTCCCAGGCGGTGAAAGGAGGAAGGCCAGCCCTCAGATGCTTCCCAGTCCTAGCAGACAGCAGTGGCCACCACAGAACCCTCCCCTCTTGACCCCGAAGGCCACAGAGTGAGCGGGGTCGCCAGTCTGCCCAGGCTCCCGGGCCTGGGGACCCTAGTACAGGGCGCCCGCAGCCAGAGGTGAGGGCTGTGTCAGCGGCTGTGTTGCAGGAACTAACTAAAGCTAGCTTGAGCAGAAAGAACAGGACATGACGGTGCAGATGGTCCCAGGCGCAGATAAGGACAAAACCCAGATGGGGAAGGAGGACCCGAGTGGCCCTCCCTTTCTCAGCCAGCCTCCCAGTTCTGTCACCTCACTCTGCAGCCTGGATTTCTCTGCTTCTGTGGCCACGGCTCCAGCCACACACCCCATGCTCCTGGTGTTCCTGGGCCCCAGAGAGTGGTCCACCAGCCGCAGTCAGGAACCAGAGCACATCACGCCAGACTAGTCTTGGGATTGACGTTTGGGGGACAGAAGTGTTCTGGGCAGAGAGTGCAGCTGGCCCCCTTCATGGGATACAGTGGCTATTAACCCTTTGGGGTCATGGGCCCTTTGAGAAAATACTCAAAGACTAAAACCCTCTCTGTAAGAAACATACATGCCTGCAGAATTTTGGATTCGTTTTAGGCTATTCCCAGTGCCATCAAAAATAAGGCCAGAGGCTCCAAACTTAGAGTCAGATGTGGTAGTTACGAAGAAGTACATCTCAGGGCACCTGGCTGGCTCAGGGTAGAGCACGCAACTCTTGGTCTCGAGTTCGAGCCCCATGCTGGGCGTAGAGTTTACTTGAAAAAGAAAGGAAGGAAGAAGAAGAAAGAAGGAAAGAGAGTGCATCTCCAGATTAGGGCAGTGCTCCCAGCCCGGAGCACACTTCTCCCTGCTCCTTCCGCATTTCTGATCACAGGCTTTGATTAACCTAAGGAGAAGCTGAGACCACCTCCAGGAAGAGGAAGGGTCTTAAACCATGAGGCAGGGAGATGGAACAGTGTGTTCTGTGATGGATTCACCAGGAAACCTTTGAAACTCCTGAGGGCCCTGAACATGGGGCTTGTAGGGCATACTCAGTGTGGGCTCAACCCTTGAACAGTGTCCAGGACTAAAAACAGGAGGGACAGGCAAGCCACACGGGTGCCCAGGCTTTCTGCCTGGAGGTGGTTTTCAAACTAATAGCCCAGACTTTGGAAAAGCTAACACAGCTAGACTTTGCAAGGTGTGGTACCAGGGAAGGGAGCTGCACCAAGAAAGAGATCCAGGAGTCTTCACGTGAGCCCTTCTTCAACAGAGTACTGGTTCCACCTGCCCATAGGATGAGACCTGTGAAGCCAGCCTGAGAACCTGCTAGAAAAGAAGAGCTACTGAGGAGAGCTCACACAGGGCTGTGAGTTAATCTGAGTTCTCCCAGCCAGAGCGGAGGAATCACATTGAACTTGCAGAGCATTCAGCGGAGACCAAAAGAGCTACAGCTTGGAATTGGGACTGAATTAAGAAAGTCTGCCCCAAACGCAATGTAATCGTGTTTAAAGAGAAGCCTTAAAAGGGTCCAGCTGATCCACACAGAATGCTCTCAGGAGGAAGCCCATGCAACCCAGACACAGCATAAAGACCCTCATGTCCAGGCCCTGTCAGAACTAACAGATGAGCCCATTGGCCAGAGAGTGTGTCCTGTGACAAAGAAGGTGTTCCCTTCTCTGGGAGCAGCACTGTTCCCAGGGGCGATGGGAGCTGGCCAACAAAGTCATTAAAACAATTGTAAAAATATTCTGAGTGCTCGAAGAAGTAAAGCAAACCCATGAAGACAGAAGTAGAAGACAGACTAAATGTCGCTGGAAAAGTTTCCCACGCAGAAGAATTCCACCTTGTGCAAATACCCCCTTCAGAGAGGCGTCTCATATCTCCCCATCTGTACGTGTGGGCTACACGTGTTGACTTTCTTCCAAGAAGCACAGAGTGGGAAAGGGTGGGGGGCGACTACAGTGGGGACACTTGACAGACGTGGCCTCAGAGTGTGCATCCTCGCCGTGACATGATGAGAAGGGCACGTCACCTCTGTGGTCTTCCTCCAAACACTTACAGAATCTCAGCTAGTCATGAGGAAAAGACACAGGACAAATCCAAATTGAGGGATATTCTACAAAATACCAGACCAGTAGTCCTCAAAACTGTCAAGGTCAAGAGAAACCAGGGAAGTTAAGAGACTGTCCCAGCCAAGAGGAACATAAGGAGACCTAACAACCAAATGTAATGTGATCCTTTCAGTGATGTCCTGTGACAGAAGGACAGAAGGTAAAAACTAAGGAAGTCTGAATAAAATAAGGACTTTAGTTAATAAGGCACAGGCATGCCCCTTTTTTGAAAGTACACGTGAAGCCATCCTGCTTTTAAAAAAGACCTACATTTGTTCCTGTTTTAGCTAACTGAAAGATTATTTTAGGGGTCTGGGAATACTCTAGATTTTTCCATATTAAGTAATGGTAATTCTTTGCTTTATGAATTTCGGCTTACAAAAGTTTTCGTAGAAACACTGTACTTTCAGATAGCAGGGGAAACCTGTATATTGATTCATTACTTGTGACAAGTCCACAATGTTACTAGTGTGCAGCATATGGGAGAAGTCTGTGCTATCTTCCCAACTTTTCTGCAGATCTGAAGTTACTCTAGAATCCAGAGCTAACTTGTGTAAGTCACTGCAGGGGATCAGCAGCAGATCCGATACTGCAGAAGAAAAGATCACTGAACTGGAGTAACGGTAGAAACCATTCATAGTGCTGTCCAGAGAAAACGAGACTGGAAACCGTGAACACAGCCTAGGGACAGTACCACACAGCCTGACGACGCACAGCAAAGTTCCAGAATAAAGGGGGAGGGAATGCTTAGACGTAACCATCCAAATTTTTTTTTAAAGATTTTATTTATTTATGTGACAGAGAGAGAGAGAGAGATCACAAGTAGGCAGAGAGGCAGGCAGAGGGAGAGGAGGAAGCTGAGCAGGGAGCCCGATGCGGGGCTCCATTCCAGGACCCTGAGATCATGACCTGAGCTGAAGTCAGAGGCGTTAACCGACTGAGCCACCCAGGTGCCCACCATCCGAGTTTTTGGAAAGCTGTGAACCTGTAGATCCGCTACTTAGAAGAACTTCCAAGGAGGATAGGCACAAAAAAGTATACCAGGGCATATCACTGTCAAATTGCTAAAAACAGGTGATGAAGCGAAAATCTTAAAAGCAGCCAGAAAAAGAAAGGGAACGGCGCAGAGAGGGACAGCGAACAATGCTGACTGGTCCTGGGCGACTCTGAGGCTTGAGGCCGGAGGGGAGCTCCGTAGATGGGAGTCTGGTCAGCATTTGGAGCACAGCGTAACCACGTCAGCGGACAGAGAAGAAGCACGTGACTGTCTCTACCGCGTGAGGAGGGACACTGGGCAGGCTAAACATCCATGTCATGATGAAAGCTTAGCAGACTAGGAAGGGCAGTTCTCAGTCCAGTAAAAACAGCTGCAGAAACCTACCTCCAGCATCGTACGTCATGGTGGCAGAGCGGGTACTTCCCCGGCACTGGAGAAGGCGGCCGGGAAGTCTGTTCTTACCGCTGCTCTTTAACAGTGTGTGTGACCCCCAGCCAAGAAGCATGGCAAATAAGCAAATACAAGACCGAAAAATCGAAGGTGAGGTGTCACACTGTCTCCATTCATAGAAAACATTGCCATTGACTTAGAGAGTCCCAGGGAATCTACCAAAACAGTTACTAGAGCTAATAAGTGAGTTTAGTGGGGCCACAGGAGTCAAGGTGAGTATGCAAAAAACAATTCTGTGTCTACACACTAGCAATGAACTAGTTGAAAATGGAAATATTTGCTGTAGCTTAAAAAAAAAAAAAAAAAACGCAAAGAGGCGCCTGTAGCTCAGTTGGTTAAGTGTCTGACTCTTGATCCCAGTTCAGGTCATGATCTCAGGGTCATGAGATTGAGCCCCGCGGCGGGCTTTGCACTTAGTGAAGAGTGTGCTTGGGATTCTCCTTCTACCTCTCCCCCACACACCCCCCACTAAAACAGATACATAAATTTTTAAAACACACACGGATATTTAGTGCTTGTATTGCTTATTGCTGTGTGACCGAATATCTCAAAACTTAACTGCTTAAAAACAACAAACATTTCACAGTTTCTGAGAGTCACAGACTGATTCTAACTCGGGGTCTCTTCTTGAGGTTGCAGTCATTTCAAGACTCAACTGGGGAAGAGAGACCTTCCTCCAAGGTTACTCAAGGGTTTTGTGGCAAGTAGCTCCTGGCGAGAGGCTTTCACCCCTGACCACCTGGGCCGCTCCCTGGGGCTGCCTACGGCGGGTCACCCTGCCTCTCCCCGAGCCACGGGTCCAGGGCGGCAGGAGTCGCGGGTGGCTTTCCGAACCTGCTCTCAAGTGCCATCACACCTGTTGAATGTTAGTGGGCACAAAGAACAGCCCTGGTCCAAGTCCCATGTGGTGTAGAGATTACTTAAAATTAAATAAACTCTTAAGAAGTTAGACAAAAACAGCCCAGGAAAACAGTAGACCAGTATCTTTCATAACGTCTTCTGTAAATTGGAGTAAATCTAGCAATATATAAAAAAATGTCACAACATATAAAACTTATTCCAGATATGCAAGGGTGGTTCAAGATTTTAGAATCAAGTCAATATAATCCACTGTGTCAACGACCTAAAGAAGAAAACCCAGGGCGCCTGGTGGCTCAGGGGGTTAGAGCCTCTGCTTTCAGCTCAGGTCATGATCTCAGCTCCTGGGATCGAGGCCCACGTCGGGCTCCCCGCTCAGCAGGGAACCTGCTTCCTCCTCTCTCTCTTGCCTGCCTCTCTGCCTATTTGTAATCTCTCTCTGTGTCAAATAAATAAAATAAAATCTTTAAAAAAAAAAACAACACATGATCATATTATTTGCAAAAAAATTTTTTTGACAAAATATGATGTTCATTAAAAGAAAGTCCTCGGGGGTGCCTGGGTGGCTCAGTGGGTTAAAGCCTCTGCTTTCAGCTCAGGTCATGATCTCAGGGTCCTGGGATCGAGGCCCACATCGGGCTCTCTGCTCTGCAGGAAGCCTGCTTCCTCCTCTCTGCCTGCCTCTCTGCCTGCTTGTGATCTCTCTCTCTGTCAAATAAATAAAATCTTTAAAAAAAAAAATAAAGTCCTCGGGAAACTATAATGGGGAATTTTTCAGCCTGATACAAAAGGGCCTAGAAGAAACCTACACCTGACATCATACTTGATGGTGGGAGGGACTGAACGGTCTTCCCCTAAGATCAGAATAAGGCACAATGTCTGTTCTCACCAGTTCTAGTCAACATTGTACAGAAGGCCAGTCCAATACATGAAGACAAGAGAAAGAAATTAAAGGAGTATATATTGAGAGGAAGGAATACAACTGACCTTATTCATAGATAACATGATTGTCTACACAGAAAATCTCAAGAAATCTACAAAAATACTCCTAGAACTAGGAGTGCCTGGGTGGCTCAGTAGGTTAAGCATCTGACCCTTGACTTTGGCTCATGTCATGATCTCAGGGTTGTGAGATCGAGCCTTGTATTGGGCTCCAGGCTGGGCTTGGAGACTGCTTAAAATTCTCTTTCCCTCTCCCCTCTGTCCCTACCTCTACCCACCCCACCCCCTGCTTGCATATGCACACTCTCAAAAAATTTTAAGGGGGCACCTGGGTGGCTCAGTCAGCTGAGTGTCTGCCTTCAGCTCAGACCATGATCCCAGGGTCCTGGGATTGAGCCCTTCATCGGGCTCCCTGCTCTGCAGAGAGCCTGCTTCTCCCTCTCCCTTTGCTGCTCCCCCTGCTTATGCTCACTCGTGCTCTCTCTCTCTCTCTCTTTCTCTGTCAAATAAATAAAATCTTTTTAAAAAAAATTTTTTTAAATACTCCTAGAACTAAACAGTGAGTTTTGCCCCATCACTAGACACAAGGTCAACACACAAAAATAAGTTGCATCTCTTTTTTTTTTTTTAAGATTTTATTTATTAGAGAAGCATGCACGTGCATAAGGACGGGGGAGGAGTAGAGGAAGAAACAGACCCCCCCACCAAGCAGGGAGCTTGATGTGAGACTCGATCCCAGGACACTGGGATCATGACCTGATCCGAAGGCAGACGCTTAACTGAGTGAGCTATCCAGGCACCCAGTCAATTGCATTTCTAATGAAAGGTAGTAAATTGATTTTTTTTTAAAGATTTTGTTTGTTTGTTTGTTTGTTTGTTTGGGGGGAGAGAGAGAGCACAACCAGGGGGAAGAGCAGGCAGAGCTGGCAGAGGGAGAAGCGGGCTCCCTGCCAAACGAGGAGCCCGATGTGGGACTCCACTCCAGGACCCTGGGATCATGACCCAAGCCAAAGGCAGCCGCTCAACAGACTGAGTCACCCGGGCGTCCCGAAATTGATGCAGGGGAGGGGGGAAGAGTACTTAAAGAGAGGTCTGGTAAAACATGCAGGGATCCATATGTTAGAACTCTAGAATTATAAAAAGCATTTAGGAAAGAAAGCAAAGTTGACCTAAGTAAATGAAATGTCATACCATGTTTATGGATTTTTTTAAAGCAGATTTGGGGACTTTTCAGGCCTTACTTCTTTGCACGTTTGTTCCAGTCCTTTCTCCTCGCGGTACTCCGCTGACACACGTGTTGGTGCTGCTAAAGATGTCCCAAGTGTTTTCGAGGCCCCTTTCATTTTTCTTTGCTGTTTTCACTCTGCTCTTCCTCTTTCATAATCTCTATCAGTCCATTGTCAGATTTGCTGATTCTTTCTTCTGCCAGCGCACATCTGCTGTTGAGCCCTTCTAGGAAATTTCTCGTTTTGGTTATTGTACTGTTGAACTTTGGAATTTTTGTCCAACTCTGTTTTGTGATTCCTGTCTCTCTATTGTTCCTCTCCCTTTGGTGAGGCACTGTTACCTCATCTTCCTTGACTTTATGATTTCTGTTAATTCTCTGAACATATTTATAACGTGTTATTTGAAGTCTTGGTTAAATCTGATGTCTGGTCTCTCACAGGCTGTTTCTGTGACTGTTTTTCTCTTTTCCTTTGTGCATGGGTCACGCTTGCTATTTCTTTACACGGTTCATATTGTTGGGAAAGTACGTTTGGGGCCACGCAGTACTTCTGGACGCCCACCCCCTGCCCCCGCCACTCTTGTGCTTGGTTTTGGCTTTTGCGGGCTTGTAGGTTCTGTTAGTGAGGTCTGTTTCCTCTCTTTGCTCTCCGTGTTGGTTCGCGGGCTCCTCGGGTAGTACACCCAGACTGTAGGCGCTGTGCTTACCGCTTGATCGTCCTGTTGGTTTTGACAGTGCCCCGGGGCACAGACTGTTTAACAGTCTGTTCCAGTTACATTCTCACAGTGGCGGCCTTTCAGGTCTGTCTGAGGTTTGTTCTAACCTGTGAGGGCTCTTAGCCGTCTCTTTCCTGTGTGAACAAGCTGGCCGTGGTTGAGCTTGTTTCTTTTCTTCTTGTCCTCCTCCTCCTGCCCCCTCCTCTTCCTCCTTCTTTAAGATTTATTTGTCTGAGAGAGAGAGAGGGAGCATGTGCGTGAGAGTTAGGGAGGGATGGGGGGAGAGGGAGAATCTCCAGCAGACTCCGCACTGAGCAGGGAGCTTGACGTGGGGCTTGATCCCACGGCCCTATGATCATGATCTGAGCCGAGATCAAGAGTCTGTCGGATGCTCAACCAACTGAGTCACCCAGGCGCCCCTTGAGCTTGTTACTCTTAATTTACAGCTGCTATTGTTTTCAAGAGAAGCCTTAGGCTTAAGCTTTTCCTGCAGTTTGTTTCACATAAAGTGAGTTTGCTAGCGGAGACCTTCAGAGCTCTCTTTCCTTTGGACTTTTTTCTCCTGGGGAACTCTGAGCCACTGGAAAGGGCAGTGGACAGGGCAGTGGCCTCTCATCTTCCCAGCTTGCCTCTCCCAGCATGGATGCCATACCCCACATGCTAGCTGGAGGTAGGCCAATCAAGGGCTCCACGTGCTCGGTCTGCCATGCCTGGGGTACAGCCTGCATTATATGGATGGGGGCAAAAAGGAGAAGCCCCCTCCCCAACCTCTTGGTTGAATCACCAGGAATTTAGCCTCTTTACCTAAACAGGATGAGAAATGCTGGTGGCCTTCCCCTCTCAGGGAAACACAGTAAACCTTGACTGGGAGCAGAGGGGAGAGGAACCCACGTCTTGCTGGCCATGCCCTCCCAGAGTGTAGCATCAGTCAAGGTGGAGTGCAGTGGGCCGGGGGCAGCTCACAGCTCAGATGTTGCAAGCTCACTATTCCTATGTAGTTTTAATAGGGTTTCTTGAATAAGTGTTTTCATTTGTTGTATGCTTTTAGAACAGTTTCCAGAGACTTTAAGTGATTTAAGTAAGCTTTGTTTCACTTGGGAGTGGTTCAGTGGATCTCACACTTGACAGCCCAGAAGGGGAAATTGCTCCTTCCTTTTCAAAGGGTATAGTTTTGCTGGTTATAAAATTCCTGGTTCACACGTTTTCTTCTTTCAGCCCCTTTAAATGTCATCCCACTGCCTTCTGGCCTCCGTGGTTTTTGATGACAAATCAGCTGTTGATCTTATTAAGGCTCCCTTGCACATAAAGTCTGTTCTCCCTTGTTGCTTTCAAAATTCTCTGGGTTTTTTTGTCCTGCAGTTTGATTATGAAGTATCTAGATGTGACTCTCTGAGTTTATCCTGCTTGGAGTTTGTTTAGCTTCCTGGATGGTTTTCATCAAATTTGAGAAGTTTTTAGCCATTGATTCCCTCTGTCCTCTCCTCTCCTGCTGGGACTCCCATTATGCAAAGCTGGTGTTTGGTGGTAACCCACAGTCTCTGAGACTCTGTCCATTTTTCTTCACTGTTTTCCCGTCTGTTTGACTGGATAATCGCAGTTGACCTCTCCTCACGTTTACTGATCCCTTCTTGTCTGTGCTCAGATCTGCTCTCAAGCCCCTCTAGTGAGTTTTAGATCTGAGTTGTTACACTTTGTAAGTCCAGAATTCTGATTTGGTTTATTGTTATGATTTTTATTTTTATGGATATTCTTTATTCTATGAGATATTCTCATGCTTTCCTTTATTTCTTTAGATGCAGTTTCATTTTAGTCTTTGGACATGTTTGAAATGCTGATTTAAAGTCTTTGTGTAACAAATCTAACTTCTAAGCCTCCTTAGGGATGGTTTCAACTGATTGCTTTTTTTCCAGTGTGTGGGCTGGGCCTTGTTTCTTTGCAGGTTTCTTTTTTATTGAAAACGGGACTCTCAGCCCATATAATGTGGTATATGTTAGGTTCTGAACATCAGCTTCTCCCTCCTCCCCAGGGCTGTTACTGTTTCTTGTAGCTATTGGTAGTCATTTGCCTTGTGATTTTTCTGAGCTAAATCGGGACAGATTATGGTCTTTGTTGTTTGTGACCACTGAAATCTTTCCTTGGTTAGCGTCATAGGTACCGAAGGGGGCAGCAGTTTCCTTTAATGCCTGGAGCCTATAAGTGCCCCATTCTTTGTGGGGGCTCTGTGTATGTACTGGGGTACGCCTTCAGTGCTCAGCCGGGTAGTTGGTGCCTCTACTTCATCCTCTGTTTGCTGCTGATGGGGAGCCTGAACTCAGCCTAAGGTGCAAGCTTAGGGCCTTTTCGGGTCTTACCCTGATTCTCCACACTGCCCTGCAGGTGCATGTGACTTCTGGGTTCCCGGTCCAAAACCCCTCTCAAGATCTCATTCTCCGGCTCTTTCTTTTTTTTCTTTTCTTTTTTTTTTTAAGATTTTATTTATTTATTTGACAGCTAGAGATCACAAGTAGGCAGAGAGGCTGGCAGCGAGAGGGGGGGAAGCGGGCTCCCCACTGAGCAGAGAGCCTGATGCGGGGCTCGATCCCAGGACCCTGAGATCATGACCTGAGCCGAAGGCAGAGGCTTTAACCCACTGAGCCACCCAGGCGCCCTCTCCAGCTCTTTCTTTTAAGTTTTCTTGTTAGCTTGGTTTTTGCCTTAACTGTGATCCTCTGCCTTCGACAGCCACAGAGTTTTAAAATCCTCTCTTGGCGTCATCAACAAACATCCGCAGGGAAAAGGCTCTTTATACTGGGAGAGTGTTGGGTCAGATCAAGCAAAGACAGCTTTGCCAGTGGAATCTCCCAGGGAGCTGTCAGACCAGTAAAATAGGAGTTCTCTGGGAGTGGGACGTTGAAGGAGCCCCAGCCACCCCCCCCCCCAGGGGCCGCCAGGGGGCTGGGGTTCTGGGATTTCAGCTGCGGGTTTTCATGGCTGCAGGGGGGGGGGGGGGGNGGTTCTGGGATTTCAGCTGCGGGTTTTCATGGCTGCAGGAGGGGAGGTGGGAGGTGGGCAGCCCTCGGACCTTATTGCGAGCCAGCTGCTGTCCTCGAGTAAATGCTCCCTGTGCTGCTAGAATGCTCTGACGGCTTTCAGAGTTCAGGAAAGATGCACTCTAATGTTTTTGCCAGTTCTCTTGCTGCTGCTGTGAAGGAGAAGGGTTTTCAGAGGGCCTTCCCCCGCCTTCCCCGCCCTTCACGTGCTTCCATCCGAGCTGCTGTCACGGGCACGCACGCGTTGGACCGGCCAGCTGCCCGCTCTCCTCTGGCCCCCGGGGCTCCTCTCTGGCGTCGTGCGTTCCTTTAGCGCCTTCTCTGACGGGGACGCTGGGCCCGGTGTCTCTCGGAGGCTCCCTCCCTCCCGGGCCGGGCTCCCCTCACCACGCTCCCCCTGCTCCAGGCCTCTGACCCTCCTGCTAGCTCCTAGATTTAGGTCCAGAAGGGTTTGGAGGAAAAGACGTGTAGCGACTCTGCTGGGCTCTCGGGTGCCCACAGAGGAACGGACTTAGGGTTCGGAGCACACCAGAGCGGCTCAGGTCGGGCTCCCCTTCTCTCGGCTGCCTCACTCTGGCGTCTCGGCTGCTCGCGGGGAAATTTGCTGATGAGAGCGAAAGCAGCAGCCCTGCGGACGGCTCTGGAATGCTGCGCGTCGGGGAAGCCCGGGCCCGGGCCGTCCGGCCGGTGGTCGGCGCGAGCCTCCGCGTGACTCGGCGCCGTGTCTCCCAGCAGAGCGGGAACAGCTTCCACGTGTTCGACCAGGGCCAGTTCGCCAAGGAGGTGCTGCCCAAGTACTTCAAGCACAACAACATGGCCAGCTTCGTGCGGCAGCTCAACATGTGTGAGTACCCGCGCTCCCGGCGCGGGCGCGGGCGGCGGGGCCCTGCGGCGCGAACCCGGAAGGGGAGAGTGTGCGAAGCCCCCGCCGGACACAGCCCCGCGGTGGGGAGGGCGTGGCGTCTGGCCTGTGGGCTCGCCCTGAGACCCAGCCCACCCAGTGGCCGCAGGCAGCGGTGGGACCGGAGCTGCGGCGGGCAGAGCCCTCCCCCGGGACCCTCCCGACGCCCCTCAGCGGGGCGGTGGCCGGGCTGTCGGTGGGGGTCCGGTCCCCAGCCCTGAGGCAGAGCGGCCCCCACCCCGTCATACGCAGACGGCTTCCGGAAGGTGGTGCACATTGAGCAGGGTGGCTTGGTCAAGCCAGAGCGGGACGACACTGAGTTCCAGCACCCGTGCTTCCTGCGTGGCCAGGAGCAGCTCCTCGAGAACATCAAGAGGAAAGTGACCAGTGTGAGTAGCCGGCCTCCCGCTCCACCGCCTCAGACCGTCCTGCAGGGTGCGCGGGCTCACGGCGTCCCCGCGCTGTCCTCTGGGCCTGTCCACTGCCGAGGGCAGCTCGGCAGCCGCCTGCTGGCCTGGCTTCGCCAAGCCCTTTTCCTGATGGGCCCTCCCTTCCCTGCTCGTGCGTCTGGGACTCCCCTCGCCCGTTGCCCATCAGCCAGCTCAGCGAAGGCCCCTCTCCAGACCGCCAGCCTCCTGGCCTTGGCGCGGTGTCCAGGGGGGTGGGGGGGCGTCTCAGTGACTCTTCCCCCTGGAAACCCAGGTATCCACCCTGAAGAACGAGGACGTAAAGATTCGCCAGGACAGTGTCACCAAGCTGCTGACCGACGTGCAGCTCATGAAGGGGAAGCAAGAGAGCATGGACTCCAAACTCCTGGCCATGAAGCAGTAGGTTCCCTGCCGTGGGCCCGTGGGCCGGGAGATGGCCGGACAGGGGCCCCTGCGGAGGCAGCCTGGGGAAGGAGCAGGCAGGAGAGGGGCGGGCCTGGGAGCTGGCCTCTTCCCACCAGCCCCGCCTCCCACAGTTTAGGACCTAGGCGCCCGGGCCTTCTGCTCTCCAGAGGCAGAGTTAGGTTTGGACTTGTGCCCGCTCCTGGGGAGACAGGGTCCGACCAGCTTCCTGCCCCAGCAGGCAGAGCCGGGCGGCTCCTACCGCCTCCTGCGTGCGCACCCTGCAGGGCCGGGGTGGGGGGGTCTTCACAGCTCTCATGGTGTTGGCTCCCTGCTGGTCCCCACCACCCCTGGGGCATGTTTAGCCACCACATAACCGTCCTCAACCGGGACCCCCAAGAAGGCTGGCTTGGGCCTTTTCCTATGCATGTGGGCGCCCTGGGGACCTCTGGAACCACAGCCCAGGGTGGCTGTCCTCAGCTTGGCTTTGTGTGGCCTCCGACCCTCTCAGGGGGCAGGGCCTTATGACTCCAGGGTCATAGATGAGGCTCCTGGGCTCTGACTGCCCGAATCCACTGGCTACGTGACATGTGGAGATGGGGCCAGGTAAACTTGGCCTCCTAGGATATGGGTACCTCTCAAAGTGAGGCCAGCGGGGTCAGATCTGTGTCAACAAGACGTTCAGGGGGCTGGCTCATTAGAAAAGCAGGCCATGGCCTGCTCACAGCCCTGCTCGCCCAGTTCAGGAGGTGGCGCTCTGGTGGCCCTCCCCACCCTTGAAGTCACCTGTGAGCCATTTCCAGGCCCGGGGAGGGGCCCCAAGCCCCCCAGAGGCACAGGATGACCTCACAGGCCGCTCTCCAGCCTGGGAGCTGGGTTGCACTGCACCCCTGGCCTTCCCTGCTCTCCAAGGCTTCAGCTGGGGCAGAGATGGCCGGGGGGGGAGGGGGCAAGGGTGCCCGGATCTGTGTTCTACCTAAGGCCCCCAGCCCCGTCCCCAGGAGCCCCTTCCAGCTGACACCCCCCCAGAGCGTGTGTGTGTCTTCCCCCGGCGGCGCAGCAGAGCCCAGAGGGGCCGCGGTGCCCTGCTCCAGCCCGGCTCCAGCCACCTGAGGTCACCCACACCCCAGACCCTACACCTGCCGGGGGAGGGGGGCGCGGGCAGCGTCTGACCGCGCCCGCTGTCTTCCAGCGAGAACGAGGCCCTGTGGCGGGAGGTGGCCAGCCTGCGGCAGAAGCACGCCCAGCAGCAGAAGGTCGTCAACAAGGTACGCGGCGGGCCTGGGGGGCGCCTGCTGGGTCCCCCCCTCGGCTGGGCTGACCGTGCCTTTCCACCCACAGCTCATCCAGTTCCTCATCTCACTGGTGCAGTCGAACCGGATCCTGGGGGTGAAGAGGAAAATGTGAGGCGTGGGGGGGGGGGGCGCCTGTTCC
>LNAC01000541.1:952468-971481 GCA_002007465.1 Ailurus styani
CCCGAAGCGGATCCCTTTCGGCTCGTTTTCCTCTGGGCTCGTGGCCTCGTGGGCCCGGCGTCCGGCTCCTGTGCCCGGAGGCCTGGCCGTGCTGTCCGGTATGTTTGGCGCCCGTGGTCCCCACGCCCCACCCTCGCGCACCCCCAGGTTCGCTGGCCGGGGCGGTGTGGCCCTCCTCTGACTCCAGGTCTGCCTCTTTGTCTCGTGAGCCCGCAGGCGCGTCTGGTGTTTTCGAGATAGAGGAGGTCTTCGGGTCCCTGTAGGGCCGAAGCGTTTTCTGTGGATCTAGGTGCGGACGAGGAGCGGGCCGAGCCCCCGGCCTGCTCCGAAGGGCCCGGCCTTGGGCTGGATGGCGGCTCCCCCGCTGGGCCGTCTGGCGTTGACGCACCTGCTGGTAGCCCTCTTTGGCGTGGGCTCCTGGGCTGCCATCAACGGGGTCTGGGTGGAGCTGCCTGTCGTGGTGAAGGACCTTCCCGAGGGTGAGTGGCAGTGTGCAGGGACGTGGGGCTCCAGCTGTGCCAGGGAAGGCGGCTTGCAGCCGCGCGTCGTCCCTTAGCGCCTGGCCCCTGACTGGTCTTCTCCCTTCCCTGCAGGTTGGAGTCTCCCGTCCTACCTCTCTGTGCTTGTGGCGGTGGGGAACCTGGGTCTGTTGGTGGTGACCCTGTGGAGGCGGCTGGCCCCGGGCAAGAGCGAGCAGGTCCCCATCCAGGTGGTGCAGGCACTGAGCGTGGTGGGCACAGCCCTGCTGGCCCCCCTGTGGCACCACGTGGCCCCCGTCGCGGGGCAGCCCCACTCCGTGGCCTTCCTGACGCTGGTCTGGGTGCTGGCGCTGGCCTGCTGTGCCTCTAACGTCACCTTCCTGCCCTTCTTGAGTCACCTGCCACCTCCCTTCTTGCGCTCCTTCTTCCTGGGTCAGGGCCTCAGCGCCCTGCTGCCCTGTGTGCTGGCCCTCGTGCAGGGCGTGGGCCACCTGGAATGTTTGCCGTCTCCCACCAATGGCACCCTCTGGCTCCCCCACAACCTCCCAGAGCGTTTTTCCGCCAGCACCTTTTTCTGGGTGCTGACCGCCCTTCTGGTCACTTCGGCTGCCGCCTTCCAGGGCCTCCTGCTGTTGCGGCCGTCCTCACCACCTGCAGCCACAGCAGGTCCAGGGTCTGGCCTGCGGGCAAGAGCCCCAGGAATGGAGGAAGAGATGGAGGAGGAGGTCTCCCCCCTGCAGGAGTCACCGAGCCAAGCAGCAGGCGACACTCCCAGCCCAGACCCTGAGACGCGTCGGCTGCTCTCTGTCCACGGGGCCTGCCTGTTGGGCCTGCTGGCCGTCACCAGTGCGCTGACCAATGGTGTGTTGCCTGCGGTACAGAGCTTTTCCTGCTTGCCCTATGGCCGCCTGGCCTATCACCTGGCAGTGGTGTTGGGCAGTGCTGCCAACCCCCTCGCCTGCTTTCTGGCCATGGGCGTGCTCTGCAGGTACACAGGGGTCCCCGAGCTACCAGGGTAGTGTTTAGGGCTGGGGGCTGGGTCCTGGTGCAGCCAGCCCTGAGTTTCTGCTCACCCCTGTAGGTCTCTGGCAGGGCTGGTTGGTCTCTCTGTGCTGGGCGTGCTCTTTGGGGCCTACCTGATGGCACTGGCAATCCTGAGCCCTTGCCCACCCCTGGTGGGCACCTCTGCAGGGGTGGTCCTTGTGGTAAGTACTCTGGGGACACCGAAGCAAAGAGGGCTGCAGTGGGAAGGGGTTTGCCCCCAGAGCAGGGAACACTTCATGCTCAGCCTGCTGCTGTGTCCGCCCTCCCAGGTGCTGTCGTGGGTGCTGTGTTTGGGTGTGTTCTCCTACGTGAAGGTGGCCGCCAGCTCTGTGCTGCACAGTGGCGGCCGGCCGGCATTGCTGGCAGCTGGCGTGGCCATCCAGGTGGGCTCGCTGCTGGGTGCCGTCGCCATGTTCCCTCCGACCAGCGTCTATCACGTGTTCCGCAGCGGGAAGGACTGTGTGGACCAGTGTGGCTCCTAAGCCTGGGCAGGTGGGGGATGTGATGTCAGGCTGAGATGCCACAGCGCCCAAGTGCCCGCACCCCAAGTGCCCTCCTCACCCGTGGGCACGCTCACGGACACCTATACACTCCACAGCAGACGCTGGTCAGAGTGGGGACCACAGAACAGTCCCAGAACCAGGGCCCAGCTAGGGCTTGTGGGCTTGGGCCCGGATCTGGAGCCTGTGTGGGATTTGCACAATAAATCACTGTTACTCCGTGGGTCCGAGTAGTTAACTTCTGTAGCCCCTTTCTCTGTGCACAGAGACTTGTGCTGGAGTGGTGAGTTGAACTGTTGAGCAGGGGCCCCCGCCCCCCGGCTGGCTGCTCTTACAGGTCCTGGGGTTGCGCCCTCTGAGCCCTGGGCTCTTGCTCCCCATCCCCCCCGTTGCTTTCTGGAACTGCCCCCAGAGGACAGGTCACGGCAGTCAGAGGTGTCCTCCCAGGGCCTCTGGCTGACTGCTGAGGCGTCTTCCCATCCTGGCCACTGCTCTGTGGGCCCCTCTGGGCTGTGTGCGCTCAGCCAGCTGGGCACGAGGCCCAGACAGAGTCGGCGTCTCTCTCTTGGTGACCTGGCAGTGGCAGTGTCTGTTGCTTCCTTTGTGGGGGGTCCTGCCAGGGGGCTTATGCCCGGGCCTTCTAGCAAGGTCCAGGCACAGAAGGGGGACAGTGAGTAGGGCTTAGAAGACACTGGGGTATAAGGTTCCAGCCAGTGTAGCGATCTTTCTGGTCAGGAGCATTGCTGCCTTCCCTGAGCCACAAGCATCTAGTTTCTGGCTCCTTCTATGGTCACGTTTGCGAATGGCCCACACTCTATACTTCTGCCTGGGCTTCTGACAAGTGGCCCCTGTCCCTGAGCAGCCTACACCTGCCCCAGCCCTGGGTAGCAGTCTGGGCTTGGCTCGCGTGTGCAGGGAGCGGAGCGTGGAGTGGCTGCTTCGGCACAAAGGGCTGGGGGGGCCTGGAAGGAGTGCCGAAGCCAGGCAAGGGGGCGGCCGGGGACTCGGGGTGTTTGGATGGAAGCTGCAGCGTTCAGAGGCTCAGGCTTCTAGCACCTCCCCTTGGCTTGCTGGGCAGCCCAGAAGCAGAGCCCCGTGCGGGCACAGGCTCCTCGGGAGGCAGGACGCCTGAGCTGTGATCCGGTGTGACTGGTCTGGCCCTGAAGTCCTATTCTCACAGACAAGGGGCCCCGTTTCTGCAGCAGGGAGCCTGCAGCAGCAACGGTCTCACCCAAGTGACCGGGGGCTGGGAGAATTGGCCCCTTCTCCTCCTGCCCCAAACCCTTCCCACAATTGTTCTGGTTTCCGGAATGCCCTTTTCAAACTTCAGAAGCTGCCTGTCCTTGACTTGGCCTGCACATGGGCCTTTGAAGGTCTCCTCTTTCTCCCTGCCCTGGCAGGACCAGCCGAGCAGGGTAGGAGGGACCCCCAGGCCCTGACCACCGGAGCCTCTGGTCTGGGGCTGCGTTAAGTATTGGGAGGGCCCAGGCTCCCAAGTGGCTCAGACACAGCCCAGCCCTGAGGACAGGAGGCTACCTGCCAGGTCCCAGCCTCCCAAGATGCTGATGGCCTGGAGAAGGAGCAGGGGCAGTCGGGGGTGCACATGGCTGTTTGCCTTTGGGAGTCGGGGCTGGTAGGTGGGGTGCGAGCTGCAGAAACCCACCTTTGGTGGTGGTGAGTGGAGAGAGTCAGAGGGAGGAAGACGAGGACGGGTGGGGGCGAGTGGTGTAGCTACAGGCTCTGCCCTCGTGCCCCAGCGGCCCCCCCCCCCGCCCGCCCTGAGGCCGGAGCTGGTGGCGCGGCCTCCCAGTTCCTGCTCTCTCTTCCATCAGGCGATGATCAAAGGTGTTTGTTTGCAGGAGCCTTGTCTCTGCCCCCATATGCATTTGTGCCAGGCCCAAGGGCCACAGAGGACTGGGGCCCTGTGGGACATCGCGGTCTCCTGGAGAGAGGGGGGCGGGTGGCCCTGAACCTGGGGGCCAGGGCTGGAGGTGGACAATTTGAGGAAACCACTGCCTTTAGAAGCCTCAGGGGCCTTCCTGTCAGTGCCGTGCAGGAAATAACAAGCGGAGGGAGATGCTGAAGGGCCAAGATCTTGAGAGCCGCCCCGACACGCCCTCCCCACTCACGCTGCCCGGCCCTGAGCCTGGTCGCCAGGGCACCCACACTGCCCGCTGGACAGCAGGTGGCCCACGACTCAGGCTCACCGCCCCGCCCAGAGGGTCTCTCGAACCCAGAGCTGGGGGGAGTTTGAAGGAGACCCCAGTGGGGGCAATGGCCAAGGCAGGACCTTTGGCGCCTGGCTGTCCCCAGAGAACCCCCCCCGGCGAAGAGCCAGACCGGAGCTCCAGGCCCACTGCTGCTCCGTCCCACCGCCAGGAGCGGGCCCGCCGTTCCGCAGAACCGGGGAAGGGCTGGCGAGGGTGGGCCTGCCCCGTGCCACTTCCTCCCCAGGCGTGTGGCCCCTCCACCTGCGGCTGAGCCTGTGCGAGTCTGGACAAGACTCACCGGGCTTTGGTGGAATGACTAAAGGTCGTGGGGTTCTCAGCCTACCGGAGTCCCTGGGAGGTGTGACTTCGCCCGGCGGGGAGAATGGTTGTGTCCTCCCGTTCTCATCTGCTCAGAGCCCCACTGCGTGGCTTGGGGACACGGCATGAGGGTCCTCTAGGGGCTTCCTCTCCTCCATGGAAATCAAAAGCTTCTGTGGCACCAGAAAATGGGAGTGTGGGAGCCTCTGGGACCCTGGCCAGTGAAAGAATGCGGGTCAACAGCTCTGGAGTCAGCCACTCTGGCCACGTCCACTCCGTCTCGGGAGCGCTAAGTGCCTGAGGCCACAGGGCCACTTGGGCCTCCTGCTGCAAACACTGGCCGCCTTCTCTCCGCTGCACCTTCCAGGGGGCTTGGAGGGTACTAGGGTTCTATGGGGTGCGAATCACAGAGCCCCTGCCCCCACCTGTGGCTGGGTGGGTGACCCAGATGGTCCAACCATGGTGTCCGTCATCCTGCCCGCGGTGACTGAACTAAGGGACCATTGCTTCTGTGGAGCAAATCAGGGTCTACCACGACATCTGTCTCAGGGAGGCAGTCACCCCAGGAGCTGTAACCAGCTACCCAAGCTGTTCGCGGAGCGCACCTGCGAATGAAGGCTCCCGAGGCGGGCGGGCTGAGCGCCAGAGGGAGGCAGAGCCCAGAAAACAACCCAGCTGCCTCTGAGGCTTGGTCTTTGGACTTCCGAGTTAGGAGGGCCCACAGCGTCTTGCTTGTGGAAGCAGAGGTGAGCTGCTGGCTGCGTGTCACAGCCAAGGGCATGGGCCGCACGCCTTCCCGAGGCCTTCAGGACGGGTCAGACCTTTGGACACCCAGCGCTGGTCCGTCTTTCCTGCCTGGCGGAGACTCAGGCGTTCCCACGCCAGCGCTCCCTGCGTGGGAACCCTCTCCGTGACCGCCTCTCCGGGGCCTCCACCTCCAGCTCCGTAGCACAGTGCCTCCCTAACCCGCTCCTGACCTGCATGGGAGAGTTCAGAACTTCCTAGACGAGCTCCCCAGGGCTGCTCTAGGGCAAGTTCTTTTGTGTCTGAAAAACAGTATGAGCATTTTCACTTGGTGAAAGACAAGCTGCAAACAACTTTGGAGCTTCCATCCCTTTGCGGAGGGAGTGGGAAGACTGAGCTAACTTAAAAGCAGGTTGGAAAAGATTTCCTACCCGGCCCCTCCTGACACCCCTGAGCTGCCCCAAGTGCCGCCTTTGTTGTTGCTCTTTTTTAAGTGGGCCCCTCGCCCAGCACGGGGCCTGGATTCACGACCCTGAGACCAAGACCTGAGCTGAGATCAAGAGCCCCCAGGCGCCCCTGAATGTTGGTAGAGCCATTCTGTGGATGGCACAGTTCTAAGAGCAGAGCGGGTGGTGTGGCTGCAGAGGACAGAGGGCCAACCGTGCGTGCAGGTCTCTGGGAAGGCAGGCCACCAGCCTGGGGGAAGGCACGAGAGCACAGGGCAGGAGAGAAGGTGTTCATACCCGGGGCCAAGGAAGGCAGAGAGGAAAAGAAAGCAGGTGTGCAGCAAAGCCAGGGGCCTGGGAACCTCCGCTGAAGAGCAGAGACAGTGAGAAAGGCCCTTGTGTGGGGCCACCGGGGATCCTCCGGGGGGTCGGGGAGCTGGGGTGAGCTGCCAGTGAGGCCAGTGTGGGGCTGGGAGCCTAGAGCCAGTCATCCTCTCCCACTGAGGTCTCAACAGGGAGCAGGGGGCGAGCTTTGAGGCTCCACTGTGTTGAATGTGGATGGCCTGGCTGGCTGGGTCCCTTTCCAAAGCAGCATCATGGCTCCTGACTCCAGGACTCTTGACAGGAAGAACATCACACTTCTTTATTTTTCTTTTTTCTTTTTTTTTCTGTTTTTTTTTTAATTTTTTTTTTTAAGATTTTATTTATTTATTTGACACAGAGAAAGATCAGATCACAGGTAGGCAGAGAGGCAGGCAGAGAGAGAGGAGGAAGCAGGTTCCCCGCTGAGCAGGGAGCCCGATGCGGGGCTTGATCCCAGGACCCTGAGATCATGACCTGAGCCGAAGGCAGAGGCTTTAACCCACTGAGCCACCCAGGCACCCCACTTCTTAATTTTTCTGAATGAAGAGGCACCATCCCTCTCCCCTCCACCCACCAAGCCAGAGGTCCACCAAGCTCAGCCATCTCTGCCCTCCCCTCTCCCTGGCTGTGCTAGGAGCACAGGGGCTCTGAGCAGGGTGGGAGGTGGTCTGGCTTCCAGCCCTTGGGAGTTACCATCAGAGCTGGTGTTGGAGCAAACCGGCGGGGCTTGAGTGGGGGGAATCTGAGGGCCAGAACCTTGAGGAATTGGGGCCTGAGGATGTGGCAGGTGGGGACTAGGGTTGGAGTTAACGTTAGGTTGAAATGAAAGGACACTAGACAGTAACTCAAATCCACAGAAAAAATGAAGAGCACTGATAAAGGTGACTACATAGTGCATATACAAAATTCAGTATTCATGCATTTTTGTCTTTTTAACTCTTGTCCTATCTGATTTAGGATATAACTGGATAAAGCAGTAATCATTAAACTGTTGATGGATTTATAACACATAAACATGTAATTTGTATGGCAAGAGTAGGAAAGAGGAAGGATGGAATGGAGATATACAGGAGTAAGTGCATGAGGAAAGTTCTTACATATTATGGAAGGTAGGCTGGTATTAGTATGAACAAGACTGTTACAAATAAAGATGTTTGGGCACCTGGGTGGCTCAGTGGGTTAAAGCCTCTGCCTTCGGCTCAGGACATGATCCCAGGGTCCTGGGATCGAGGCCCGCATCAGGGTCTCTGCTCAGCAGGGAGCCTGCTTCCTCCTCTCTCTCTGCCTACTTGTAATCTCTCTCTGTCAAATAAATAAATAAAATCTAAAAAGAAAAAACAAAGATGTTTACTTCTCAGGAAATCACCAAGAAATCACAAAAAGTAAAAGAAGTGACAAGAAAATTAAAATAGTACACTAGAAAATATCTGTTTAGCATAAAAGAAGGATGTAATGGAGAAACAGAGGAACAAAAAGACAAGATATATATTTTATCTTTTTTTTTTTAAGTAGACTGCACCCCAACGTGGGGCTTGAACCCAGACCCTGAGATCAAAAGTTGGTTGCTCTACTGACTGAGCCAGCCAGGTGCCTCAAGACATAGGACATAGAAAACACAGAGCAGGGGCACCTGGGGGGCTCAGTCAGTTAAGTGGCTGCCTTCAGCTCAGGTCATGATCTCAGGGTCCTGAGATCAAGGCCTGCGTTGGGCTCCCTGCTTAGTGGAGAGCCTCCTTCTCCCTCTCCATTTGCCTGCCGCTCTGCCTACTTGTGCTTCTCTATCTCTCTGTCAAATAAATAAAATCTTAAAAACATACACACACACACACATACCAAAATGACAGATGTAAATCTTTCCTAATCAGTCATTATATTAAATGTAAATAGACTACACACAGAATGGGTTTTAAAAATTATCTTACTTTGGGGTGTCTGGCTGGCTCACTGGGAGGAATGTGCAACTCTTCATCTTGGGGTTGTGAGTTAAAGCCCTGAGTTGGATATAAAGATTGCTTAAATAAAGAAAGAAAAAGTTAAAGGGCGGACAAGATATTTCATGCAAACAATAACCAAAAGAGCTGGAGGGGCGCCTGTGGCTCAGTCAGTTAGGCGTCTGACTCTTGATTCCAGCTCAGCTCATGATCTCAGGGTCATGAGATCGAGCCCTGTGTCAGACTTGTTCTCAGCGGGGTCTGCTAAAGACTCTCTCCCTCTCCTGCCCCCTCCTCTCTCTCTCAAATAAATAAATAAATATTTAAAGGGGGGAAAAAGAGCACCTGGGTGGCCCAGTCAGTTAGGTGTCTGACTCTTGATTTCAGCTCAGGTCATGATCTCAGGTCATGAGATCGAGCCCTGTGTCAGACTTGTTCTCAGCGGGGTCTGCTAAAGACTCTCTCCCTCTCCTGCCCCCTCCTCTCTCTCTCAAATAAATAAATAAATATTTAAAGGGGGGAAAAAGAGCACCTGGGTGGCCCAGTCAGTTAGGTGTCTGACTCTTGATTTCAGCTCAGGTCATGATCTCAGGTCATGAGATCGAGCCCTGTGTCAGACTTGTTCTCAGCGGGGTCTGCTAAAGACTCTCTCCCTCTCCTGCCCCCTCCTCTCTCTCTCAAATAAATAAATAAATATTTAAAGGGGGGAAAAAGAGCACCTGGGTGGCCCAGTCAGTTAGGTGTCTGACTCTTGATTTCAGCTCAGGTCATGATCTCAGGTCATGAGATCGAGCCCTGTGTCAGACTTGTTCTCAGCGGGGTCTGCTAAAGACTCTCTCCCTCTCCTGCCCCCTCCTCTCTCTCTCAAATAAATAAATAAATATTTAAAGGGGGGAAAAAGAGCACCTGGGTGGCCCAGTCAGTTAGGTGTCTGACTCTTGATTTCAGCTCAGGTCATGATCTCAGGTCATGAGATCGAGCCCTGTGTCAGACTTGTTCTCAGCGGGGTCTGCTAAAGACTCTCTCCCTCTCCTGCCCCCTCCTCTCTCTCTCAAATAAATAAATAAATATTTAAAGGGGGGAAAAAGAGCACCTGGGTGGCCCAGTCAGTTAGGTGTCTGACTCTTGATTTCAGCTCAGGTCATGATCTCAGGTCATGAGATCGAGCCCTGTGTCAGACTTGTTCTCAGCGGGGTCTGCTAAAGACTCTCTCCCTCTCCTGCCCCCTCCTCTCTCTCTCAAATAAATAAATAAATATTTAAAGGGGGGAAAAAGAGCACCTGGGTGGCCCAGTCAGTTAGGTGTCTGACTCTTGATTTCAGCTCAGGTCATGATCTCAGGTCATGAGATCGAGCCCTGTGTCAGACTTGTTCTCAGCGGGGTCTGCTAAAGACTCTCTCCCTCTCCTGCCCCCTCCTCTCTCTCTCAAATAAATAAATAAATATTTAAAGGGGGGAAAAAGAGCACCTGGGTGGCCCAGTCAGTTAGGTGTCTGACTCTTGATTTCAGCTCAGGTCATGATCTCAGGTCATGAGATCGAGCCCTGTGTCAGACTTGTTCTCAGCGGGGTCTGCTAAAGACTCTCTCCCTCTCCTGCCCCCTCCTCTCTCTCTCAAATAAATAAATAAATATTTAAAGGGGGGAAAAAGAGCACCTGGGTGGCCCAGTCAGTTAGGTGTCTGACTCTTGATTTCAGCTCAGGTCATGATCTCAGGTCATGAGATCGAGCCCTGTGTCAGACTTGTTCTCAGCGGGGTCTGCTAAAGACTCTCTCCCTCTCCTGCCCCCTCCTCTCTCTCTCAAATAAATAAATAAATATTTAAAGGGGGGAAAAAGAGCACCTGGGTGGCCCAGTCAGTTAGGTGTCTGACTCTTGATTTCAGCTCAGGTCATGATCTCAGGTCATGAGATCGAGCCCTGTGTCAGACTTGTTCTCAGCGGGGTCTGCTAAAGACTCTCTCCCTCTCCTGCCCCCTCCTCTCTCTCTCAAATAAATAAATAAATATTTAAAGGGGGGAAAAAGAGCACCTGGGTGGCCCAGTCAGTTAGGTGTCTGACTCTTGATTTCAGCTCAGGTCATGATCTCAGGTCATGAGATCGAGCCCTGTGTCAGACTTGTTCTCAGCGGGGTCTGCTAAAGACTCTCTCCCTCTCCTGCCCCCTCCTCTCTCTCTCAAATAAATAAAT
Source organism: Ailurus styani (assembly GCA_002007465.1). Classification (NCBI taxonomy): domain Eukaryota; kingdom Metazoa; phylum Chordata; class Mammalia; order Carnivora; family Ailuridae; genus Ailurus; species Ailurus styani. The sequence continues at coordinate 962,691 of LNAC01000541.1, forward strand.
AAATATTTAAAGGGGGGAAAAAGAGCACCTGGGTGGCCCAGTCAGTTAGGTGTCTGACTCTTGATTTCAGCTCAGGTCATGATCTCAGGTCATGAGATCGAGCCCTGTGTCAGACTTGTTCTCAGCGGGGTCTGCTAAAGACTCTCTCCCTCTCCTGCCCCCTCCTCTCTCTCTCAAATAAATAAATAAATATTTAAAGGGGGGAAAAAGAGCACCTGGGTGGCCCAGTCAGTTAGGTGTCTGACTCTTGATTTCAGCTCAGGTCATGATCTCAGGTCATGAGATCGAGCCCTGTGTCAGACTTGTTCTCAGCGGGGTCTGCTAAAGACTCTCTCCCTCTCCTGCCCCCTCCTCTCTCTCTCAAATAAATAAATAAATATTTAAAGGGGGGAAAAAGAGCACCTGGGTGGCCCAGTCAGTTAGGTGTCTGACTCTTGATTTCAGCTCAGGTCATGATCTCAGGTCATGAGATCGAGCCCTGTGTCAGACTTGTTCTCAGCGGGGTCTGCTAAAGACTCTCTCCCTCTCCTGCCCCCTCCTCTCTCTCTCAAATAAATAAATAAATATTTAAAGGGGGGAAAAAGAGCACCTGGGTGGCTCAGTCAGTTAAGCATCTGCCTTTGGCTCACGTCATGATACCAGAGTCCTGGGATTGAGTCCCACGTTAGGCACTCTGCTCAGCAGGGAGCCTGCTTCTCCCCTCTCTCTCTACCTGCCTCTCTGCCTACTTGTGATCTCTCTCTCTCTCTCTCTAATAAGTAAATAAAATCTTAAAAAAAATAGAAACGGATTCCATGTTTATGGATCAGAAGACAATATTGTTGAGATGGCATCACTCTCCACATTGATCTACAGGTTCAAGAAATTCCTATAAACATTCCAAGGTTTTTTTTTTAATGCATTAAACAACAAGCTGATCCTAATATTAATAACAAGATGCAAGAGACTCAGAATGGCCAAAATAATCTTTAAAAAGAAAGTTGGAAGAATCACCCACACTTTCCAGTTACAAAACTTGCTACAGAGCTACACTGATCAAGACTGGGCAGTACTGGAGTGCCTGGCTGTCTCAGTAGGTAGAGTATGGGGCTCTTGATCTCAGGGTCATGAGTTCAAGCCCCATGGTGGGCATAGATATTACTTAAAAAAAGGGGGGGGACTGGGCAGTACTAGTACCAATGTAAGAATAGACATGAGGTCAATAAAATGAATTGGGAGTTCTGAATGAAACGTTATACTTATGTAACGGTTATGGTTAATTGATTTTTCACAAGGTGCCAAGACAGAGCAGGAGATGTAGCTGAGTTTCTTAAAACATAGGAACAGACACGGAGAGTTAGACAAAATGAGGAGACAGAGGAATATGTCCCAAATGAAAGACCAGGACAAATAACAGCAAGAGACCTAATGAAACAGAGGTAAGTAATATGACTGATAGAGAAGGTAAAGTAATGGTCATAAGGATACTCGCTGAACTAGAGAAGAAAGTGGAGAATCTCAGTGAGACCCTCAACAAAGAGATAGGAAACATAAAGAACTGATTGGAGATGCAGAACTCAATAACTGAAATTAAAAATACACTAGAGGGAATAAACAGTAGACTAGAGGAAGCAGAAGAACAGATCAGCAACTTGGAGGGCAAAGGAACAGAAAGTCACCAAGCTGGACAGCAAAAAGAAAAAGGAATAGTAAAAACTGGTTAAGGGAACAGGTTAAGGGAACTCAGTGCCACCATCCAGTGTGGTAACATTTGCATCATAGGAGTTCCAAAAGGAGAAGAGAAAGAGAAAAGGAGGCAGAAAATTTATATGAAAAAATATTAGTTGAAAAGTTCCTGAATCTGGGAAAGGAAACAGAAATCCAGATGTGGGAGGCACAGAGTCTCCAACAAAATCAAACCAAGGTGGTCCACACCAAGACACATAGTAATTAAAATAGCAAAAAGTAGTGATAAAGAGAGAATTTTAAAAGCAAAAGAAAAGAAAATAGTTACATAAAAGGGAAACCCCATAAGGCTATCAGAGGATTTTTCAGCAGAAACTTTGCATACTAGAAGAGAGTGGTGTGATATATTCAATATACTGAATGGAAAAACAAAAACAAAAAACCCTGCAGCCAGAATACTCATCCAGCATTCGGAACAGAAGGAAAGTTAGTTTCCCAGACAAAGTAAGTTCAAGGAATTCATCACCACTAAGCCAGTTCAACAAGAGATGTAAAGGTAACTCTGAATGGAAAGAAAAGATCATACGTAAGAGTAAGAAAGGTAGAAAGCACAAGAGCAGTAAAATTAAGTATCTCTATAAAAGTCTGTCAATGGATTTACAAAACAAAAGAATGTAAAGTATGACACCATATACCTAAAACTTGTCAGGGATGGGGGGGTGCAGGTAAAGAGTTGGTTCAAACTTCAAGTGACCATCAATTTAATATAGACTGCTACATGTAGAAGAGGGTATATACAAACCTAGTGGTAACCACAATTCAAAAAACTGTAATGGATCCACACAAAATAAAGAGAAAGTAATCCACGTATATCACTAAAGAAAGCCAGCAAACCATGAGAGAAGAGAGCAAGAGTAGAAAGGAACTGAGAACAGCCATAAAACAAAACAACTGTCAAACAAGTAACAAAATGGCAGTAAGTATGTACCTGTCAATAATTACTTGAAATGCAAATGGACTAAACACTCCAATCAAAAGACATAGGATGATGGAATGGATAAAAAGGCAAGACCCACCTATATCCTGCCTACAAGAGACTCATTTCAGACCTAAGGACACGTGCAGATTGAAAGTAAAGGGAAGGAAAAGTATTTATTGCGCAAGTGGAAGTGAAAGGAAAGCACGGTAGCAATGTTTATATCAAACAAAATAGACTTTTCCATTTTTAATTTTTTTAAATCTTTTTTTTTTACTTTTCAATTTTTAAAAAATATTTTATTTGACAGAGACACAGATGAGCTGTCTATCGATGTTAAGTGGGATGTGTTTTTTTGGTTTTTTTTTTAAGATTTTATTTATTTATTTGACACAGAGAAAGATCAGATCACAGGTAGGCAGAGAGGCAGGCAGAGAGAGAGAGGAGGAAGCAGGTTCCCCGCTGAGCAGGGAGCCTGATGCGGGCCTTGATCCCAGGACCCTGAGATCATGACCTGAGCCGAAAGCAGAGGCTTTAACCGACTGAGCCACCCAGGCGCCCAAGTGGGGTGTTGAAGTCACTATTATTGTATTATGATCAATTACTTCCTGTACGTTTGTTATTAGATGTTTTATGTATTTGGGTGCTCCCATGTTGGGTACATAAATATTTACAACTGTTATTTTGTTGTTGTTGGATTGTCCCCTCTATGGTTATATATTGTCCTTCTTTGTCTCTTGTTGCAGTCTTTGCTTTAAAATCTATGTTGTTGGGCACCTGGGTGGTTCAGTCAGTTAAGCATCTGCCTTTGGCTCAGGTCATGATCTCACCATCCTGGGATCGAGTCTCACATCGGGCTCCCTGCTCAGCCGGGGAGTCTGCTTCTCCCTCTGCCCTCCCCCTTCTTGAGCTCACACACAGTCTCTCTCTCAAAAATAAATTAAAAAAATTTTTTTTGAAGTCTATTTTTGGGTGCCTGGGTGGTTCAGCTGTTAGGCATCTGCCTTGGCTCAGGTCATGATCCCAGGTCCTGGGATTGAGCCCTGCATCAGGATACCTGCTTGGTGGGGAGCCTACTTCTCCCTCTCCCACTGTGTCTCTCTCTGTCAAATAAATAAAATCTTAAAAAAAAAGAAATCAAAGAGGAAATTTTAAAAATACATGGAGACAAATGAAAATGAAAACTCAATGGCCCAATATCTTTGGGGTTTAGCAAAGCTGATCTAAGAGGGGGAGATTATAACAGTAGAGGCCTAGTTCAAGAAGCAAGAAAAATCTCAAGAAACTATCTAACCTTACACCTAAAAGAGCCAGAAACAGAAGAACAAACACAAAACCAGTAGAAGGAAGAAAATATCAAAGATTAGAGCAGAAATTAAAAAAAAAAAGAAAAGAAATGAAAAAAGCAGTAGAACAGGAGCTGATTCTTTGAAAAGATCAACAAAATTAATGAAACTTTAGACAGACTCAACCCCCCCCCCGCAAAAAAAAAAAGGATCAAAACCCTCCTAAGATCAAAGATTTGGGGCCTTACAGGTAATCAGGAAGGTCACTTTCAACCACCCCCAGGAACATAGAAATTCACCCAAATTATACGTATTGTATTTCTCACCTTGGGAGAGTAATACTGGCTTTTGAAAGTCCAATTTGATTTTTCTTATGAAAACTTCCTGCAAAGCAAACCTATGGCTTAACACTTGCTACACCCACATAAATAACTGGGTCACGCTTACTGAAAAGAGCCTGGTTTTATGGCCTAGAGTGATCTTCATTTGAAAAAAAAATTTTTTATAGAAAGGTGGGGGGAGACAGTAATAAGCAATTTAAATTTTGGAATAAACAAAAAACACTAGAGATATTTCTTTTTTTAAAAAGATTTTATTTATCTATTTGTCAGAGAGAGTGAGAGAGCACAAGCAGGGGGAGCATCAGGCAGAGGGAGAAGCAGGCACCCTTCTGAGCAAGGAGATTGATGCAGGACTCGATCCCAGGACCCTGGGATCATGACCTGAGCCAAAGGCAAATGCTTAACTGACCGAGCCATCGAGGCATCCCATATATTAGTGGTATTTTTCTCTCAATATTTTTAAAGTTAACATATAATGTATTATTTGTTTCAGGGGTACCCGTCTGTGATTCATCAGTCTTATATAATACCCAGTGCTCATTACAACACATACCCTCCCCAGTGTCCATCACCAGTTGCCTCATCCTCCCACTCCCCTCCAGCAACCCTCAGTTTGTTTCCTAAGACTAAGAGTCTCTTACGGTTTGTCCCCCTCTCTGGTTTCATCTTGTTTCATTTTTTCCTCTCTTATGATCCTCAGCCTTGTTTCTTAAATTCCACATATCAGTGAGATCATATGATAATTCTCTTTCTCTGATTGACTTATTTTGCTTAGCGTAACACCCTCTAGTTCCATCCATATCATTGCAAGTGGCAAGATTTCTCTTTTTTGATGGCTGTATAATTGTCCATTGTATATCTATACCACATCTCTTTATCCATTCATCTATTGATGGCCATCTAGGGTCTCTCTGTATTTTAGGTACAATACAATTCTGTATTTCTGCTACAACCATTGGGGTACAGGTGACCCTCAGATCACTGCATTTGTATCTTTGGAGTAAATGTGCAGTAGTGCAATTGCTAGGTCGAAGGGTAGCTCAATTCTTAACTTTTTGGGGAACCTGTATGGTGAGAATGCAAGCTGGTGCAGACACTCTGGAAAACAGTTTTTCCAGAGTGGCTGCACCAGCTTGCATTCTCACCAACAAATCTTTGCCTCTTTGGTTAGATTTATTCCTAGGTATCTTATGGTTTTGGGTGCAATTGTAAGTGGGATCAACTCCTTAATTTCTCTTTCTTCAGTAACATTGTTAGTGCATAGAAGTACAACTGATTTCTGTGCACTGATTTTATATCCTGCCACTTTACTGAATTCCTGTATGAGTTCTAGCAATTTTGGGGTGGAGTCTTTTGGGTTTGCCACATAGAGTATCATGTCATCTGCGAAGAGTGAGAGTTTGACTTCTTTGCCAATTAGGATGCCTTTTATTTCTTTCTGTTGTGTGATTGTTGAGGCTGGGATTTCTAGTACTATGTTGAACAGCAGTGGTGATAGTGGACATCCCTGGTGTGTTCCTGACCTTAGGGGAAAAGATCTGAGGTTTTCCCCATTGAGAATTATATTCACCGTGGGTTTTTCATAGATGACTTTTATGATATTGAGGTATGCTCCCTCTGTCTGTATACTGTGAAGAGTTTTATTTTTTAAAATTTTTTGACAGTTTTATTTGTTTATTTGAGAGAGTGAGAGTAGGGAGGGGCAGAGAGAGAAGCAGACTTCCCACTGAGCAGGGAGCCCAATGCAGGGCTCACTCCTGGGACTCCAGGATCATGACCTGAGACAAAGGCAGATGTGCAAATGATGGAGCCACACAGGCACCCATGTGAAGAGTTTTAATCAAGAAAGGATGCTGTACTTTGTCAAATGATTTTTCTGCATCTATTGAGAGAATCATATGGTTCTTGTCCTTTCTTTTATTTATGTAGTATGTCACATTGATTGGTATGTGGATGTTGAACCAACTGTGCAGCCCAGGAATAAATCCTTGGTCATGGTGAATAATCCTTTCAATGTACTGTTGGGTCCTATTGACTAGTATTTTTGTGATAATTTTTGCACCTATGTTCATCAGGGATATTGATCTGTAATTCTCCTTTTTGATGGGGTGTTTGGACTTGGGATCAAGGTAATGCTGGCCTCATAAGAAGAGTTTGGAAGTTTTCCTTCCATTTCAATTTTTTTAAAACAGCTTCATAAAAATAGATATTAATTATTCTTTCAATGTTTGGTAGAATTCCCCCGAGAAGCCATCTGGACCTGGGCTCTTGTTTGTCAAGAGATTTTTTTTTTTTTTAAAGATTTTATTTATTTATTTCACAGCGGGAGAGAGATCACAAGGAGGCAGAGAGGCAGGCAGAGAGAGAGAGGGGGAAGCAGGCTCCCTGCGGAGCAGAGAGCCCGATGCGGGCCTCGATCCCAGGACCCTGAGATCATGACCTGGGCCGAAAGCAGAGGCTTTAACCCACTGAGCCACCCAGGCGCCCTGTCAAGAGATTTTTGATTACTGCTTCAATTTCCTTGCTGGTTATGGGTCTGTTCAGGTTTTCTATATCTTCCCAGTTTAGCTTTGGTAGTTTATACATCTCTAGGACTGCATCCATTTCTTCTTCTTCTTTTTTTTTTAAGATTTTATTTATTTATTTGACAGAGAGAGAGAGATTACAAATAGGCAGAGAGGCAGACAGAGAGAGAGGAGGAAGCAGGCTCCGTGCCAAGCAGGGAGCCTGATGCAGGACTCGATTCCAGGACCCTGAGATCATGACCTGAGCCGAAGGCAGAGGCTTTAACCCACTGAGCCACCCAGGCACCCAGACTGCATCCATTTCTTCCAGATTTTCTAATTTGCTGGCATATAGTTGTTCATAATATGTTCTTATAATTGTATTTCTTTAGCATTGGTTGTAATCTCTCCTCTTTCATTCATGCTTTTATTTATTTGGGTCCTTTCTCTTTTCTTTTTGATAAGTCTGTCTGGGGGGGTTGTTATTATATTAATTCTTTCAAAGAACCAGCTCCTAGTTTTGTTGATCTATTCTGCTGTTCTTTTGGTTTCTATTTCATTGATTTCTGCTCTGCTCTTTATCATTTCTCTTCTCCTGCTGGGTTTAGGCTTTATTTGCTGTTCTTTCTGCAGCTCCTTTAGGTGTAGGGTTAGGTTGTGCATTTGAGCCCTTCCTTGTTTCTTTCTTTCTTTTTTTAAGATTTTGTTTATTTATTTGACAGAGAGAGACACAGCGAGAGAGAGACACACACAAGCAGGGGGAGTGAAAGAGGGAGAAGCAGTCTTCCCATAGAGCAGGGAGCCCGATTGGGGGCTCAATCCCGGGACCCTGGGATCATGACCTGAGCCAAAGTCAGATGCTTAACGACTGAGCCACCCAGATGCCCCCCCTCCTTGTTTCTTTAACCCACTGAGCCACCCAGACGCCTTTTTTTTTTTAAGATTTTATTTATTTATATGACAGAGAGAGATTACAAGTAGGCAGAGAGAGAGGAGGAAGCAGGCTCCCTGCTGAGCAGAGAGCCCAATGGGGGCCTCGATCCCAGGACCCTGAGATCATGACCTGAGCCGAAGGCAGAGGCTTTACCCCCTCCTTGTTTCTTGAGAAAGGCGTGTAGTGCTTTATACTTCCCTCTTTGGCCTGCCTTTGCTGCATCCCAAAGGTTTTGAACAGTTGTGTTTTTATTTTCATTTGTTTCCATGAATTTTTAAAATTCTTTAATTTCTTGACCCTTTCATTATTTAGTAGGATGCTCTTTAGCCTCTGTGTATTTGAGTTCTTTCCAACTTTCCTCTTGTGATTGAGTTCCATTTTCAAGCATTGTGGTCCAAAAATATGCAGGGAATGATCCCAATCTTTTGGTACTGGTTGAGACCTGATTAGTGATGCAGGATGTGATCTGTTCTGGAGAATGTTCCATGTGCACTCGAGAGGAATGTGTATTTTGTTGCTTTGGGGTAGAATGTTCTGATTATAACTGTGACTTTTATCTGGTCCAATGTCTCATTCAAATTCCTTATTTCATTGTTGATCTTCTGCTTAGATGATCCCTTCATTACAGTGAGGGGGTGTTAAAGTGCCCTATTACTACTGTAGTGTTATCGATGTGTTTGATTTTGTTATTTTCTTTAAAGATTTTATTTACTTGTTTGATAGAGAGAGATTACAAGTAGGCAGAGAGGCAGGCAGAGAGAGAGGAGGAAGCAGGCTCCCCGCTGAGCAGAGAGCCAGATGCGGGCCTCGATCCCAGCCCCCTGAGATCATGACCTGAGCTAAAAGCAGAGGCTTTAACCCACTGAGCCACCCAGGCGCCCTTGATTTTGTTATTAATTGGTTTATATAATTGGCTGCTCCCATGTTAGGGGCATAAATATTTACAATTCTTAGATCTTCCTGTTGGATAGACCCTTTAATCATGATATTGTGTCCTTCCTCATCTTTTTTTTAAATTTTATTTATTTATTTCACAGAGGGAGAGAGATCACAAGGAGGCAGAGAGGCAGGCAGAGAGAGAGAGG
>LNAC01000541.1:1008492-1023770 GCA_002007465.1 Ailurus styani
AGGGGGTGGCGGGGCGGCCTCGCGGCCCTGCTCCCGGCTGTGCGTCCGGAGCCCCGAACTGCCCAGCTCGCTCGAAGCCCAGCGGCCCGAACCTGCGGGACCCGGCGGCGGGGGTGGGGGCTCGGGGCCTGCGGGGGTCGCAAGGACGGTCTCGGCCGCAGGAAGCCCGCGGGGGCGAGGCCGTGCTGGGTGCTGGCGGCGCCGGAGGGACGGGGCACGCGCCGCTCGCGGGGAGGGCGCCTGGCGAGTCCGAGGGTCCAAGCACAGCTACCCGACCTCTGCTGGCCTGGCCGGGACTCGCCCTAGGGCCCCGCGCACGGACCTGGCACAGAGAAATGGGATCGTAAGTAAAACACGGGAGAAAGCGGAGTCACACGCGAGGAAAGGGCACAGGAATACAAGTTCATGTTGCATCCACATCTGCCCACTGGCTCCTGTCAGCTCGTCCAGCCCGAGTGTGGGCCCTCGGGCAGTGGTCAAAGGGATCGCTGGAGGCCCAGGCGGGTGTGTGAACCCTGAGCCACACCAAAGCCTTTAAAGGTAAGAAAAACTGAAAATAAATAAATAAATAATGAATGAATGAATGAATGAATGAAATAAAGGTCAGAAAAACCGTAACCAGGACTATGAGACGTGCTGGAGGAGACAGCAGGGACAGAACTGGGGCCGCAGTCAGGACACTGACTCTTGGGGTCTTTCTCAGATGGGTACAGTCACAGTGTGCACATCATAGGGTGTCTGTGATGACTGGAAAATCAGGGCCCCCAGAGCCCTTGGACTGGAGCTTGGCACATGGCAGATGCCCGAACAAATGAACACACGCTCGTCTGTGGGACAGAGGCGGCCAGTGCAGAGAGGGCTGGAGACACTGCGGGAGCACAGTCCGGGGACCACAGCGGTGATCAGATGAGGGGGGAGGAGAAACACAGAGGTGAGCCTGCCCAGTGGCTCTACCCTCCCAATGGGAGATGGGGGGGGGGGCTGTCAGAGGGCGGGGCTTGAAGTTGCTGGGCAGGGGCAGTGCTGGGCCGGAAGACGGTCCAGGGCCGGGGGGAGTGCGGTACCCGCCCCGGCAACTCAGGCTTTCAGCTTCCCTCCTCCAGTAGGGCCTGGGCCTCTTCTGGCTCTCCTCCTCCCGGCCCCCCCCACGTCCGTGTTCTCCCTCGTGCCCTGAGGCTCGGGCCCCGTGCCTAGTGGACACTACAGTCCAGGCCACGCTCTTCATGTTCCCCTGGGGCAACACTGTTCCTTCTGTGCCAGGAGGCCATCTTTTTGTGTTCAATATTAGAGACCAGGTTTAGGAGGAGGGTGGTAATTCTCACACCTCTCTCCTGTGGGTGGGGTTGGTGAAGCTTCTTGGAGAATCCACACCTCTTGGAGAGGCTGGAGCCTCGGCCTACCTGTGCCAGGACAGGGAGGTCTCAGATACGGCCCTTCCTGCCCAATTTGCCGCAGATTACTGGCACGCAGCACCCTCCTGTCTCCAGCACACGTGGACCCATGGAGCATAACATGGGACTGCCTTCCACTCCAACTTTTGTGTCTGTGTATTGGGTAAATGACGGCTGAATCTGATATCTCCTGGACCCCTTCCTCTTTATGCTCTTTCCTCCTCCTTTCTGCTCCCTGGAGAGTGTGTTTAATGGCTGGAGCTCTGGCAGCCATTTTGGACTATGAAGGGTGTTATGGATTGAATTGTGTCCTCCAAAAAGATATGTTGGAAACCTAACCCCCAGCACCTCAGAATGTGACTTTTCTTTGGAAAAAGGATAATGACAGATGGAACTAATTAAGATGAGGGCATACTGGAGTAGAGTGAGCCGGTAATCCAATAGGACTGGTGTCCTCATAAGAAGAGAAGAGACACACGAGAGAAGGTCATAAGACAGAGCCAGACACTGGACTCATCCTGCCACACGTCACGGAACATTTGGGGCAGCAGAAGCCAGTAAACTCCCATGGGACCACTTCTTCCTACAGAGCTGAGAAGGAACACAGCTTACTGACACCTTGATTTCAGACTTCTGCCTCCAGAAAGAAAATGAAATTTTTGTCGCTTTAAGTTACCCAGTTTGTGGTGGGCTGTACGCCAGGCCCAGGAGACCACAAAGGGGCTCAGAGGATGAACACTTCTGGCAAGGACAGTGGAGCAGAGTCAGAAGAGGCACAGGCCCCACAGACCATGGGCTGCCACGCTCTGGTCTGACTGGCTCTAGGCCTGGTTTTCATGAGAGAGTAACAAGCCCAAGACCAGCTGTTTTGGTCTTTCTGCTAGGAGCAAACAAGTCAGAGTTGTGACTGGAGATCAGGTCCCACCTGGTCAGGGTTCCCTGACCAGCATCAGACCCTACCTGCAGACCCTGGCCGATCTTTCTGACTCCACTCCCCAGGCAGGGATTCCACCTTACAGAGGAGGACCTGGGCTAGCTGCCTGGAGCCCTCCTGGCTACTCACCAGAGTCCCAGGTGGGGAGAGAGGCACTGCCCCACCTCTCTGCCTTTCTCGGTGGGAGACACTTCCCTAACAGCAAGGAGGGCGCAGCTGGGCTCCAGGGACAAGACTGTCTTTATTGAAGCAGGATGCTGGGAGGAGGGGGAGGGAGATTCTCAAAGGCCTGGGGCTCTCTGGGTACCCAGCCACAGGCTCCACGCTGGCTGGCGGGAGCAAGGGGCTGAGATAGCCGCGGGCGGCAGCCAGCCGTCAGGGCCTGGGAGTGGGTGGGGGTGGGGGTGGGGGCGGGGGAGCATCAGAGGGTGATGTTGTCCTCATACAGCGACAGCAGCAGCAGGACGGTCCAGCCGCCCAGCAGGCCCATGTTGTGCAGCAGGAAGAGGAGCCAGGGCCGCTGGTCCCGCACGTGCAGCATGGCCGGGAGCTGAGGAGGGGGTAGGCACTGGATCAGTAGCCAGCTCCCAGGCCCTGCTCAGCTCACCCCCACCCGGGGCGGCTGACTCCGGCCCTCCGCCCTGACCATGTCGCAGAGCGCCACGTAGAGGAAGAGGCCGGTGGCCACCGCCAGGATCCAGGCTTCGCTGTCCTCGCCGACGTCGACAGCGAGCGCCACGTAGAGGCCGGCGAAGGCCGTCAGCGCGGAGGCCAAGTTCAGCAGCAACGCCCGGCGCACCGACAGCCCCGCGTGCAGCAGGGCCGCGAAATCCCCTGCGGCGGGTGGGGCGGGGTCAGGCCGAGCGCCCCGCCCACACACGGGCAGGCCACGCCTACACCCGGATAGGCCCCTCCCATACCCGGATAGGTTCCCCCCCGCACCTGGATAGGTCCCGCCCACACCCAGGCAGGTCCCGCCTACACCCGGGCAGGCCACGCCTACACCCGGATAGGCCCCTCCCATACCCGGATAGGTTCCCCCCCCCACCTGGATAGGTCCCGCCCACACCCAGGCAGGTCCCGCCTACACCCGGGCAGGCCACGCCTACACCCGGATAGGCCCCTCCCATACCCGGATAGGTTCCCCCCCCCACCTGGATAGGTCCCGCCCACACCCAGGCAGGTCCCGCCTACACCCGGGCAGGCCACGCCTACACCCGGATAGGCCCCTCCCATACCCGGATAGGTTCCCCCCCCCACCTGGATAGGTCCCGCCCACACCCAGGCAGGTCCCGCCTACACCCGGGCAGGCCACGCCTACACCCGGATAGGCCCCTCCCATACCCGGATAGGTTCCCCCCCCCACCTGGATAGGTCCCGCCCACACCCAGGCAGGTCCCGCCTACACCCGGGCAGGCCACGCCTACACCCGGATAGGCCCCTCCCATACCCGGATAGGTTCCCCCCCCGCACCTGGATAGGTCCCGCCCACACCCGGGCAGGCCCCGCCCACGCCCGGGCAGGCCCCGCCCCGCGCCGCTCACCTAGCTCGTGCGGCACCTCGTGGCAGAACACGGCCAGCGAAGTGGCCAGCCCGGTCTTCCAGGAGGACGCGAAGGCGGCGCCCACGGCCAGCCCGTCGGCGAAATTGTGCAAGGCGTCGCCCAGCGTGATCACGTAGGGCAGCAGCCTCAGCTCTGCGGGCGCGGTGGACGAGGGTCGGCGCCGGCCTGGTCCCCCACCTCAGCGGCCCCGGCCCCCGGCCCACGCTGGCGCTCCGCACCCAGTCCGTGGTCCCTCATCCTTCTGGGGCTTCCCCGGGCTCACCTCGGCTCAGTCTCCGGGGCTCCGAGCTCAGCAGCTCCGGGCTCTCCTCCGCCACCTGAAGGGGGGCGTCCATGTGGATGAGCCCCCGGCCGGAAGGTGAGGAGGGGCTGGGTCCCCTGACCAGGACCAGAGGCCAGGGACAAAAGCCCTTTGGGGGGGGACGTCGGGGGAAGGGCCAGCTCACCAGGTCTGTGCGCGAGCTTTCGTGGGGCTGCTTCGGTGGCCGGAGCTCACTGGGCGCCAGCTGCAGGGACACTCCATGGCTGTGGCCACCATGGCTGTGGCTGCAGGGCCCATCTTTTGAGTCCTGTGGGAACAGTGGCTCAGGGCCTGCCATGCCTCCACGCCTCTGTCCCATCCACCCGCCACATCCAGTCCCCATCTGACCTCTGGGTCCGGGGGCAGCAAGAGATCAAAGAGGTTCTCGAACAGGAAGAAGATGTAGAGGCCACCCAGCATGGCCACGAGACGCCAGGTGGTCTGGAGGCCAAGGCCCTCCCCACTGTGGGTGTGCAGCCCCAGCACCTGGGGGGAGAAGGGGGCTGAGAAGGGTGCCTTAAGGCCCCGCAACCCTTTCACCACCCCCCGCCTGGGGCAGGAAGAGAGAGGTCAGGGGCCAGGAAGGCTCCAGGAGGAGGGGCCCGGAAGGACAGGGCAGGGGTCCCAGCTGGGGAGGGAGCGAAGGCTGAGGCTGACTTTGGGTGTCAGGTGTAGGATGGCATCCCCCGTGAGCGCGCCCACGGCCATGCTCAGGAAGGTCTGGATGATATAGTGGGAGGCGGCGCTGTAGCTGGCGCAGCTCAGAAGCAGGAGGCCGAAAATCGCACAGAGGCAGACGAGCAGCGTGGCCAGCGAGCCGTACAGATACCCTGGGGAGGAAGCCGAGGGGCCGAGCTGAGTGGGGAGCCTCTCTCTCCACCGCGGTCTCACCCCTGCTTCCCAGGGGACGGGGTCCAGGTGGGGGCCAGGAGTGAGCAGAAGCTCACCAGGGATGCAGGGGGCCCGGCTCGGGCCAGACCTCTGCTTACACCGACCCCCACAGCCCCACTCCCTTCCCACCTGGGCCCCCACACCTCCCTGCAACCCCTCTACTCCCGTGCCACTTTCCGTGCCAGCCCTGGTCCAGCTTTCCCCACCCTGCCCTGGCCCCGTGGCCACTCTCTCCTCTGCGCCCCCAGCACCCACGGGCACAGCCAGGCAGGTGTTAGCGGGGAGGCAGGAACTCACTCTCCGCCTGGCTGAGCCGGTCCTGGGAGGGGGCCCTGGGCTGGGGGCTGCAGGCTCCACTCAGCTGCTGCTGGAGCAGGGCAGGGCTCAGCTGGGCCCAGGACTCGGGGGTCACGCCGGCCTGCTCGGACAGCCCGTACACGGCCAGCACCTCCCCGGCACTCAGGCACACCTGGGGGGTGGCAGCACAGGGGTCAGGGACCTGAGCAGATCCCAGGGGACCCCACCTCTCCCCAGGACTATGGTGCAGGGCTGCTTACTGTGTCCCACAGGCTGGAGCTGCTGTTCGGGGTGGCAAAGGGCACAGGGCCCTGGCGGTTGGCCCCGTTTCTCAGATGGCCGTGGTCGGTGTGGTCACTGTGGTCGCCGTGTGTCTCAGCCACTCTGCCTACCCCCAGGCGCTGCATCAAGGCCTCCAGCTCTGGCCGGGAGGGCAGAATCACAAAGTCCGTGTGGGCTCCAGGCCTGCCCTCCCCAAGGATGTGGTGGCTGGGGACTCGGGGCACTGCCCACTCAGGGCACTGCCCTCTGGCCCAGCTGAGGCCTCACCAGCCAGCGTGATGTTGGGAGACTCGCCGCCGTGTTGCCGGAACACAAAGTCGACAAAGTACTGGGGCGTCGGCAGGGCACGGAAGCAAGACCCACTATTGACATGGTCCAGCAGGGCCGCCAGCACCGGGCCGGGGCTGCTGGGAGCTCCTGCCCCTTCTGCCTCCTCCAGCAACTGCGGCAGGTCCACACAGGCCTGAGGGAGGAGCCAGGGCTCAGCCATCGCCTGCGGTGTGGCCTCCCTGGCCTCCAGTTCTGCCATCGCCCCTCGTGTCCCCTGGGCGCCACTGACCCCAAGATCTGCCCCAACCTGGCCCCAGATGGGCCTTCGCAGAGCACCGCCACCTGTTCCGGCCAACTTGAGGACCTGCACTGGGCCGACCCCTCCCTGTGGCCTCGCCTGGGGCTCCCCAAGTCTCTTCCCTGAATGGTGGTGGACATCCACCTGTGATCTCTCAGCCCAGCTTCCCCCGTCCATCCCCAGACTCCCCCAGGCACCCCGGGAGGCCCCCTGCAGCCGGGCCCGGCCCACTAAGTGCTCTCCCCTGCCCGTCGATCCCCTCAGACCCTTCCCACCTCCTCCTGGCCGCTACCCAGGCCCTCACCCGCTCTGCAGAGGGCCAGCCGGCAGCCTGGGCCTCGATCCTCTGCAGCAGCCGGCTCAGGCCTGGGGTCAGGGCCTCGGGGCCCTCCAACAGGGCCAGGAGATGGTCAGCGCGAGGGGCCCAGCGGCCAGCCCGGACGTCTGCACACGTGCCCGTGGGGTCGCTGAGGTAGAGGGCCGCGGCGGCACTGAGGCGGGCGATGTGTCTGTGCTCGAGGGCCGGGCCCCCGGGGAGCCCCGGCCTCTCGGGCCTGCCCAGGGCCAGGGCCGCATCCACAGACAGGCACTGCGGGCAGACACGGGCGCCTGTGGTCAGGAAGCTGCCGCTTCCGTGTGGGGTCCACGCACACCGGTCACCCCCCCCCACTCTCCCCACCCCTGCCTCAGCGCTCTTTCTCACGCTCCCACCGCCACCCCCCTCCATCACTCGAGGGCCCGTGCACACACAGAGGGCTCGGGGCAGGTGTCCCTCTCTCCAGGAGTGGCATCTTCCTGAAGCCACCGCCTGTCTGATGGCCTGGGGGCTGCCGGGGGAGGGTGCCCCGCGCAGCCCCCGACCCTGGGAAAGCAGGCCTGTGCGCACCCAGAGCCGAGGAGGGTGGGCTCTGGCCGGCAGCTGGGGCCTGGGTGCTTGGCCACCCAGCCTCCCCTCGGCCCGCCTCCTGGAGTTTGCCCCGGGCCCTTTGCTTCCCGCGCTGGGGTGGAGCGGCCCGGCCGGGGGACCCGTCGGATGGGGCGGTTACCTTTCCACACGGCCCTTCGGCGCAGTGCACACGGTCCGCTAGCGTATTTAACAGGCTGTCCAGCGCCGCCCGGTCCAGAGCGCCGCGGCCAGAGGACAGCACGGGCAGCAGGCGCGGCGGCGGGACCATGGTCACGGCCAGCCGCAGCAAGGCCAACAGCAGCCCCAGGGGGAGCCGGCCGGGCATGCTGAGCCCCCCGCGGCGCACCTCTGCGTCCCGGGCCGCGCGTAGCCTGGGGCCCGACTGGGGCTGGGCCCGACCCGCCCGCCCGCGCCCCAGGACCTCTCCCAGGTATTTGCTGCGGGCGCTGTGATTGGCTGCCGAGGGTTCGGGCTAGCCACTCCCGCCGCCGTCTGTCCGTCTGTCCTGGCCGGAGGTCGGCCCCTCTCTGGGAAGGGCAGCGCGGGCACCTGCTCGCTGGGCTGGGGCTCCCTGGTGCTCCCTGGGGCTCCCTGGGGCTCCGGGCCGCCTCGCCACTCCCTAGGGGCGACCCTCTCTCCGGCGGCCGCTGCCGGCAAGGGGGGCCCGGGGCAGGGGCACAGGGTGCCACCCCAGCCCCGCGAGGCCCGTCCCCAAGTCCCCAACATTCCGCCTATAGGCCCTGAACACACCCCTGCCCCACGCCCCTCCCAGCCCCTTCCCTGCTCGGCCTCCTTGGCTCAGGGCCTCCGGCTCCCACCCCTAGTCCTTGAGGCCCAGCTGGGGGGGAGAGGGTGGGGCTCTCTCCTCCCAGCCCTGGGCCGGGGTGTCCCCTGCTGGGGGTGGGATTCTCAGGGAACTGATAAGGTGCTGGCTGAGTCACGCTCCCTTCCCAAACCCTCCAGGGGAAATTCCTGAGGAAATGGCCAAAGCCCCGCAGGACAAAGGTGGAACCTGGGCCTTCTGCTCGCTGCACCGGGCAAGGGTCCCGGCTGTCTGGGCAGGAGCCCAAGCTTCAGGCAAAGGAGGTTGTGCGAGGGCCATGACTCCCAGTTCTGCACCTGTCCCTCCCTGTTGGCTCCCTCTCCGGCCTTCGAACCCTTGGCTTATCTCTGCGGGGAGGGGCCGGCCCCTCCTGGAGGACGTGGGTCTCCTCCCCGGCCTGCTGCAGCCAGCTGACCACTGACCCTGAGCCCCGTGAGGTGTGGTTGGGGTCGGAGAGGAGCTGCGGGGCCTCTGGGAGCCTAGACCGGAGGACTCTGTCCCCAGAGTCCTGTGACACCCAGGGCAGGGCATCGTGCCCAGCGCACCCACACAGCAGTCTGATGGCCCTGGGTCCCGAGAGGGGGCTGGGCCAGCGGAGGAGACGGGAAGAGCCTGCCAGGGATCTAGAGGGTTCTTGCAGCTCTGAGTCAACCAGGAGGGAAGCCGGAGAGATTCGAGCACAGTTCTGAAGACTGGAGGCCCGAACTTCCGTCTTTCCTACCCGCCCCCCAACCCGCACCGGGATCGCTAGCCCAGCTGGAGCAGGAGTCTGGGACCTGGCTGCTGCCTCCGGCCATCCACTGCCCACCCTGTGAGCTGCGGGGCAAAGAGCCCAGACCAGCCGTCCAGCCCGGCCTTCCTAGGTCCCCGGGCGAGTGGCAGAACTGCTGGAGCCCTTGAGGGCTCGCCCCCCGCCCCCCACCCCCGCAGTCCCTCTGACCTCGGTAACCTCAGTGCTGGACCACGTTCCTTTGCTTCGTGTCCCCCTACCTCCCACCAGATGCCTTCCTTCCCAGCCCAGGGCAGCCAGAGAGCACGTCACCAGCCCCCTACACATCTGACCGCCCCGTACCTGGTGCTGCACCGTCCCCTCATCCAACAAGCACCCTGCGGCCACCCTGGTCTCCAAACACACCCTCATTCACAGCAGTGTTCACAGCCTCTACAACAGAAACATCCCAAGTGTCCACCGAGGGACGAATGGGTGAACACAAGGTGGTCTATGCACACGAGGGGATATTAGTCAGCCTTAAACAGGAAGGACACTTCTGGGTGCCTGGCTGGCCCCCTGGGTAGAGCCTGTCGCTCTTGATCTCGGGGTCATGAATTCAAGCTACACGTTGGGCATGGCCCTTTAAAAAAAGGGGTCGGGGGGCACCTGGGTGGCTCAGTGGGTTAAAGCCTCTGCCTTTGGCTCAGGTCATGATTTCAGGGTCCTGGGATCAAGCCCCGCATCGGGCTCCCTGCTCAGCGGGGAGCCTGCTTCCTCCTCTCCCTCTGCCACTCTGCCTGCTTGTGCTCTCTCTCTGTCAAATAAATAAATAAAATCTTAAAAAAAAAAGGGGGTGGGGGAGGAAGTTGTGACACACACACACACAGCATTGAGAAAACACCAACCACAGAAAGACAAACCCTGAGTGATCCCGCTTGTGTGAGGGACCTGGTTGAGCCCTGGGGACAGAAAGTGGGATGGTGGTTGCCAGGGGGAGGGGGAATGGGGAGTTAGCGTTTGTTTCCTGGGGACAGACTTCCTGTGGGCAGAGCTCTGGGCTGGGACGTGACGGGCATCGTTCGTGTGCTCAACGCCGCTGAGCTCTTGATCTCAGGGTTGTGAGTTCAAGCTCCACACTGGGTGTAGAGATGCCTTAAAATAAAATCTTCCAAAAAAGTGTTTAAAATGGCCAATTTTATGTTACATTTTATTACAATAAAAAAAAAAATAGACCCAAACAACCCTCCCTGCCCCTTCAGCTGCCGTTGACAGCAGGAGTTGGGTCTCTAGTTTGGGAGGCCCCTCCAGGCCCCCCTGCAGCCTCGCCTCCAGGCTCCCCGTCTTGCCAAGGTCCCCGAGCTCCACAGTCCAGACTCATCAATGGAGCTGCTCCTCCTCTCAGCCAGCCCGGGACCCACTTGCTCCTCACAGCCCCCGGCCTCTCTGGGTTTCCTGGGCCTGAGCCACCCCTCCTTTGGCTCCTTCGCTGGTCTGCTCCCAACCTGCAAGCGTGAGGGTCCTGGTGGTCCTTGGGCCTCTTGGGTAGAATTCCTGGAAGCTGCGATGCAGGGTTTTTTTGCCCTGGAGATGCCAAGCGTTGGTCTTCCCTCCAGAACTCCCGGTTCTGATGTCCAGCCACCCGCTTGACAACTCCACTCAACCAGCTGGCACAAGTCCGGCTCGGCCTCTGCAAACAACGTTGGCCACTCCTTCACGGAGCCTGGTCCCTGTAGGGGTCCTCGTGTCAACAGGACCCCTCCAGCCGGCTGTTCTCGCACTAGGCTGTGCTAGGCCGGGGTACTCTCTGCCCACTGCATTCCGCCCGGGGCAAACACCACGGGTGCAACACCGCGCACTCCGCGCCCGGAACCCCAGGGCCCCTTTGCCCGGCGCAGCTCCTGCCCTCCACCCTCGCCAGTCGCCTGTCTCTACTGCCTTCCCCTAGTGAGACCCAAGGAGCGCGCATGCCTCTGCTCTGAGGCCCCCGCTGGCGTCCGGGGCTCCAGGGACAGTCCCAAGGCCTCCCCTGGCCTCCGCACTCCGCTCCTCCTGGCCCGCTCTGCTGTCCTCGCCCACCTCGTGCGGAATGGCACCTCCCCACCAGCAGCCTCCAGTTGAAGTACTCCGTGCCCGATTTCAATGCCACAGACATCTAGAGACACCACTAGGAAAAGGAATGCTATGACTGAGCTCCGGCAGGTCCCTTGTCCCATGCCGCGGTTGCTAAGACGTGAAACAATGCACGGAATCTGGAGCCTTGGTCTTGTGTCTGCGGCTGCCCGCCCGCGAGACCGTGGGCTGAAGTGATGCTGCGGGCGGGGGTTGCCTGCAGAGCAGGCAAACACGGGTGAGTGAACCAGCTTCGGGCTTCGAACACCCCGTCCTCACCTGCAGACGGCAGCTTCCCCACTTCGCAGGACCCTGGGCAAGACAGGCCTCAGGGCTCCTGGGGGTACCCACCAGCCCAGCCTTGCTCCCGACGGAGGGACACGGTCTTCGGGGAACAGGACAAACCGTCTCCCCATCTGTCATCTCCGGGGCCCTGGTGAGCCGCTAGGAGGACAAGGCCCTGCGCTGGCCTGTGGTGTCCCCCAGGGCAGGGAGAGGGAGGAGGGGCAGCATGGCAGCCTCTGTCTCCAGCCAGCTGCGCCCCAAGTGCCCCAAGGGCTCTCAGCTGAAGGCTGGGGACACGGGTGTGACAGGCAGCTTCCTCTGGTCAGATTCAAGCCTTCCCTGGCCCAGGTGAAGGACTGCCTCTCTTCCATTTGCAGCGGGCGATGCCCACCGGCGAGGCCGCAGGCCCTAACCGGGTGCTCAGACCCCACCCTGATGAACGGGCTGCAGGCTGAGGGCCTGCGTGCTCCGGTGAGACAGGATCCCACCCTCGGCCCGGAGGGAAGACAAGCGGGCAGCGCAGGCCTGGGAGAGTAGTTCACAGCAGCAGGGACGTCCGAAAGTGTCTTTATTGCGGGGGGGGGTGGTAGGAGGCAGGGTTGAGACACCAGGGACAGACGCCCAGACGGAGCTGTCAGGACGGCAGGACACAGGCGGGGCGTCCGGGGGTCGGGCAGGCCGCGCGCTGCAGAGCCCTCCCCCCAGGGCCGAGGCCGGGAGGCTCAGGCGTGCAGGAAGCGGTTGAAGGCGTTGTAGGCAGACTCCAGATCAAAGAGCATCTGGCGCACCTGCGAGTCATCCAGCTCGTCCGACGCCGACATGCCGCTCAGGGTCTGCAGCCTGTGGGAGGGCAGCGCTGAGGGCGTGCGGGGGAGGGCCTCCGAGGTCCCGGACAGGGGACGGGGGTCAGGGCAGGGCTCCTCACCACTGGCTGACGGTCTGGCGGCCCTCGAAGTCCGGGGGCAGGTGACTCATACGATGCATCGTCTCCATCAGCTCCCGCAGGTCAGGCTGGATCTGTGGACGGGACACCGGGCTTCCGAGGCCAGGATCCCTCCCCTCCCCACTGCCACCGCACCCTCCCTCGGTCCCCGCCAGGGGCCACACCTCATCCATGGCACGGATCTCCAGGCGCAGTTTGTCCATCACGGTGATGAAGAGCTGGGGACGAGCGTGTGAGATGCTACAGCGCCAGCCCGGGAGCCGGGGGTGGGGACTGTCCACAGGCCCAGGCCAGCCTCCGCCCAGTCCCTCTCAGGCCTCAAGAACCCCCTGGCTCCCTCCCCGGCGGTCTGGTCACTAGGGTCCCTGCTGCAGCCTGTTCGTGGCCCCGCTGTGGCTATGCCTCCCGAGGGTGGGGACTGTCCGCAGGCCCAGGCCAGCCCCCGCCCAGTCCCTCTCGGGCCTCAAGAACCCCCTGGCTCCCTCCCCGGCGGTCTGGTCACTAGGGTCCCTGCTGCAGCCTGTTCGTGGCCCCGCTGTGGCTATGCCTCCCGAGGGTGGGGACTGTCCGCAGGCCCAGGCCAGCCCCCGCCCAGTCCCTCTCGGGCCTCAAGAACCCCCTGGCTCCCTCCCCGGCGGTCTGGTCACTAGGGTCCCTGCTGCAGCCTGTTCGTGGCCCCGCTGTGGCTATGCCTCCCGAGGGTGGGGACTGTCCGCAGGCCCAGGCCAGCCCCCGCCCAGTCCCTCTCGGGCCTCAAGAACCCCCTGGCTCCCTCCCCGGCGGTCTGGTCACTAGGGTCCCTGCTGCAGCCTGTTCGTGGCCCCGCTGTGGCTATGCCTCCCGAGGGTGGGGACTGTCCGCAGGCCCAGGCCAGCCCCCGCCCAGTCCCTCTCGGGCCTCAAGAACCCCCTGGCTCCCTCCCCGGCGGTCTGGTCACTAGGGTCCCTGCTGCAGCCTGTTCGTGGCCCCGCTGTGGCTATGCCTGCCGTGGCTGGGGGTGCACGGGAGCCTCTGGGTGTGCTGACCCGGCTGCGTCCCTTGGGTGTCTCCCGGATGCTGCCCAGGGAGGAAGGCCTGCCCACCCGTCGTTCCCAGCTACGGACACCCCTGCCCAATGGGTGTGAGTGCTGTGCAGCTCTGGGAGCCCCAGGCTTCCGTGGACACACGTGGCCACAGCGGGCAGCGTGGGCCCTCCTGACCACCCCCATGGGTCCCCGGAGGTTGCAGAGCGCACCGCACCGAGACCACGTCGGCAATGCAGCGGTTCAGGTTGCCCTTGTCGTCCTTAATGGTAATGGGCCGGTCCTCCTTGATCCTCTCCATGGCCAGCGGGCAGTCCAGCTGCGGGGGTGGAACTGCCGTGGGTCAGGGCCCCACAGGCCTGAGGTCCTCACAGCAGCTCCCCTCCCCACCCCTGCTCCCTCAGCCTGCTCACTCACACGGAACTTGCGGCAGAATTCATCAATGGAGCTGATTTCTGCGCCCTGAACCTGCCGGAAGGCGGCTTTGTACTGGACCAGGAGCCGGGAACACGCTGCGGTGTACCTGGGGAGGGGGCCAGGCTGCTGCCCTCAGCACCAGGCCAGGCCTGCCCACCGATGCTGCTCACCCGCAGCCCACCCAGACACAGGCCAGCTCTCCCGGGGGCTGAGCGGCAGATCAGAGACGGCCGCCGGAGGCTGAGGCTTCCCTGCGGATCTAGACAAGAGCGCTGGGCGGACGGTCAGCACAGGGCAGGGGGCTCAAATGCGGCCGCCACACTGAGGTGGAGCCACATGGATCCTGCTTCCTACTGAGCACCCGGGCGCTGGGGGCACAAACAAGCCTCCGAGGGCCAGTGCTGGGGACTGGTGCGAGGGCGGAGGGCTCACTCGTTGGGGGTGACGCAGTCCTTGATGTAAGCCTTCTCCAGGGCCTGCACGGTCTTCACAACCGCAAACAGCTCGGCCATGTTGTCGTACCTGCGGGGAGCGTGTCCATCAGCCTACGGCTGCAAGGCCCCCAAAGCCCACGGTCCCAGGGGAGGCTGTGCTTGGGCCTGCCTGGCGGCGGCGCCCTGGGGACTGTTTCCACAGCCTGACCCCGTGTCCTCCTGACGTCAGCGTGGGGGGGGTTAGAGGCTGGGGGTGCTCCGGGGGTGGGGGCACGGCAGGCGTGCTGGGGGCTGGACTCACTTCTCCCGCTCGCGGGCATTCTTGTACAGCTTCACCTCCTGTCGGCGAGAGGGGGCAGCGTGTCAGCCAGCAGGACCGCGTGGCCGCAGGGTCTTGGGCTCGTGCAGGGTTTCAGGGTTTGCTCTTGGCCAGTGCTGGCCGGGGGGCATCCGCCACTCACCTCATAGAGCTCCGGCTTATTTCCAGGTACTGCAACAGAGCAGAGCGCGAGGAGGCTGGCCACGACGGCGACCCCAGGGGGCTTTCCCCCGGCCCTGGCCCCAGCCCCGTTTCAGCAGCCCACCCAAGGCCTCACCCTGTGAAACGTCCCAAAGAGCCCAGAGGGAGCTAGAGGACGGCACCCCCCCGGTCTGTGGGCAGGGGGCCCGGGGCAGGGGACAAGCCTCTGAGGTTGGCAGGCCACGTGCCGGGCCCGGCCCCCACCCCACTGCTACTCCTCTGCTGCCTCACTCTACGGCAGGGTGGCCGCACCTTGCTCATGGTACAGTGGAAGGATGCAAGTGACATGTGTCACGCGCTCTGTGGCCTTTCCCTTGGCTTGACTCCCGATGCCAGGGCCCTGCATCCCCTCCCCACCCAGGCTCCGACCACACTAAGACTATTACCCTATGCCCAGCTGGCCCCACCGCAGGTCCTCTCTGGGCCCCCTGGGGATGAACTGCATCAGACCCCAGCTGCCCACTGAGGCTGCACGGGGGAGGCACTTACAGAACCCCCCACAACCCCTGACCTCTGCAGCAGGGGCTGAAAGCTTGGCTCCTTGGGTCCCTGGACCCACCCTGGGCTACACTCACCTCCCATACCCGGAGTGGCTGGGATCCCGTGAAACATCCCGCAGGCTCCAGTGGGACAGCGGAAACCTAAGGAGTAGAGCCGGCGCCCACTCAAAGGTGACCCCTAACACTCCTGGACCTCACGAAATGTTTCCCTGCCTGCAGCAGTCAGATGAGAAGTACTTGACATAGGGAAACTGAAAAATTCCATGAAGAACTACTTTTTTGGGGGCACCTGGGTGGCTCAGTCATTAAGTGTCTGCCTTCAGCTCAGGTCATGATCCCAGGGTCCTGGGATCGAGCCCCCCATCAGGCTCCCTGCT
>LNAC01000541.1:1039369-1049893 GCA_002007465.1 Ailurus styani
CTCAGCTCTGCAGAGGGAGACAGACGGGGCCGGGAGGCTGAGCCCCTCCGCTCGGGCGGGCCAGCCCCGCTCCCCGCCCCGCACCCGCCGGGACACTCACGGCGAAGCTCGCGCTCCACGTTCATGCTCCAGCAGCGGCCGGCGGGGATCGGACTTCCCGCGCTCCCGCCGCGGCCCCGCCCCCGGCCCCGCCCCCGCCGGGGCGGAGCATCCCGGGAAGTGCAGTCCTGCCGCCCGAGGCATCCTGGGAGCTGTAGTCCGGGTGGGGTCCAGTCGGGAAGGGCGGCGAGAGGGTGGCAGGAGGGTGGGCACCTCCCCAGACCCCCGGGGCCGGGTGGGAGCTGAGCCCCAGGCCACGCTCCTCCCCGGCCGGCAGCCGCCCTCGGGGTGGGGTCTCCCGAGCTTGTGCCCGCGTGCTGCCGCTAACCTCTCACACGCGCGCGAAACCTACCTACGCCTGCGACTTTGCCTGAGGGACGCAGCGCCTTCCGGGAAGGGGAGACGAGGGGATTCCTGATCAAGTACTTGACCTTGAGTACTTGGATAGAGGCACGGAGTCAAACACGCCCCTTTCCACTGGGCCTGCGGAACAACCGCGAATGCCGCGCCAGAGTCGTCACATCCGCGGACACAAACCCCCAGTGCTGGGCGGCGGAAGGGGGGACGGACGTGTTTTCCAAAATGAGCAGAGCAAGGGACCGCTTCCTCCACGCACACACGCTGAAACCTTGTGGGCGGGGTGCGCCCAGGCCGCAGACCTCGCAATGCCTGTCCTGTGTCCCGCCTCGAGAGCCGAACCCCCGCCGCTGCACCGCAGATCCAGCCCTGCTTGCTGGGTGCCAAGGCTGGTGCCCAAAGGCCCCAGAGGAGGGCCAGAGAGAGTGGGAGGGTGGGTGCATTTATTTTCTGTGGAAATCGAAACAGACCCAGTAGGGTAGAGCCCTCAGGCAGCGGCGGGACCCTAGGCATGCAGTGGCCGGAATGATGGAGAGGGTAGATGGGTCTCTGGGGCCAGGGAGGACTGCCCAGGCCCAGTGAGCAGGCTTCAGGGATGGGAGCAAGGCCAAGCCTGACGAAGTGCAAGAGGTGGGAAGCTGGACCCAGGGAACCCTCTTCTCTTGGAAGTGCTCTTGGGTCCCTAGTTTGGTCTGGGGTGTGGAGCAGAGCAGGAAGGCCCTGAAACCAAGAGGGCTGCTTGGAGCGCCGGCTGGTGGGATGTGAGGAGCATGGTGAGGGGCAAGGTGGAGATGGGGCGGGGGTGGGAGAGCAGGCCGTGAAAGTAGAGATGGGCTCGGCGGAATAGGCCAAGGGTGGAGGCAGTCTCCCCAGGGCTGCCAGCCAGAGACAGACAGCCAGAGAGGACCCACTTCCCTATGCCTCAGTCTTTCCACTGATCGGGCAAGCATGTGCATATGGGGCAGAACTGAGCAGGGCCTGCAGGGTGGGGTGGGGGGCCGGTGGGGGCAGCTTCTGACTCCTGTCCAGGATGCTAGCAGAGCCCATGGAAACTCATCCATGAGGCTGGCTTCTCATATAAGGAAACACAGACAAAACATGGTTTGGAATTTTTTTGAAACCATAGTTACATACAGAAAATATCCAAAGAGAACACAGACCACAATAGTGACATGTAAGTCATTTCCCACAGTGATAAAAACACCTCTCACTTTACTCTTTAAAAAATTATTTTATTATCTTTGTAAATGTCTCCTTTGGGTGAACTGAGGGATGCAGTGCCCACAGGGGAGTGTGACGGCAGGGAGGAGAGGGGCCAGCTTGGTGCGTGCCCCCAGCACTGCCCACACCTGCAGGGGTTCTTCCCTCTTTCTAGGTCAGGACGCCAAGATGGCAAGGGGTCCTGCAGACAGACTGCGGCTGTTTTCTCCTTTCTGACAACGTGGAGGAGACGTCCCCAGTAAATCAAGGACACCCCCCCCCCACTGAGACGCCACAGGGAGGTTTGTGGTGCCAGCTCCCAGGAGTGGCTGAGACGCACCACAATCTCCCAGGGTACGTGGATCCACCAGGCCGGAAGCCTCAGCCGCTGAGCTGGCCGTCACCGGGTGGGGGCCGTGCTGGGGACAGGCATGCTGGGGTGTACCACCACTCCTCCTGGGCACCCCCACACACATACTCCTACAAGGAGAGCCTTGCGTGGGTGCCACCCTGCACGCCCCCGCCCCTGGGCTGCCGGAAATAGTGGGCAATATGCCCACCGCACCCAGGAACCCCTGGTGTGCAGAGCCCAGCCTATCTGCCACCCTCATCCCCGAGGGATGCTAGACCCAGGACTGCAGAGACAGGGCTGAGAAGCCCAGCCACGTACCTAACCTGCATAGAGATCCGCTGCCCCCTACCCTGCAACACCCGGGAGAGCCTTTGGGCGCCACCCCTCTGCGGGCTCCCATCTCTCACACGTGCACCCAAACACAGGCAAGGCCGCCCTGCCCTGACTCCCCGACCACATGGTCACCCTGAAACCCTAGAGACGGTGTCCACCCCCAAGAGAGGCTGAGATGCAATGACGCGGCACCGTCCCCTCTACACACGCCACATGGCCCTCGGAACGTCATCCTCTGTGCCTGCCAGGCGGGGGGCAGCCCTCGAGGGCCGTGGGCCTCGTGCCAGGGGTGGCTGGGGGGGCATCTTTCTTTGTGGAGGGTAGGAAAGCAAGCATAGCACCTCTGGGTACCCTCGGTGGCCAGGCACAGATGGCCTCGCAGGCGGGGCTCCCCCGTGAGCCCCGTGCCCTAGGCTGGCAACAGGAAGCTAAGCAGTCTTCTCAATGTAAGGGCGCCAGCTGCCCTGGGGGGAGAATGGGCTCAGGGGGCTGCCTGGGCTAGGCACTGCGACGAGGCTGTCACTCTACCCCAGGACTCCCTGCCTCCATTTCTCAGCCCCCAGCTCCAGGGCCGGGGGGCCGGGGAACCGAAGAGCTGTGGTCTGCTGCCCGGGGTCCCCTGCATGCCGAGCCTACAAGGCCCAGGAAACGGGGGAGGGGGGCGGTCGGGGAGGGGTCGGGACTGCTCTGAAGCACGGGGCAGGCCAGGCCAGGGGCAAAGGAAACGGTTCTTTGGTATCGAAGCAACAGAAATCTATCACAGAAGCGCCGTGTCTCCTAAGCAAAGGAGGGGGGCCAAACCTTCCCCTTTCCAGCAGCTCTGAGGGTCTCAGGGCCCCCAGGCAGGGCTCCTTCCCCTGCTGTGAGGCCCACACAGAGGCCTGCTCGCTGCAGGCCAGGGCCATGGGGACAGTGAAGTTGAGGCTGTGAAGGGCTCCCTCCGGTGAGAAAACACGCCGGCCAAGGCCTGACCTCTGTGGGGGGCCCCCTGGAACACAGGGCCGGCGGCCAGTCCAACAGCAGCCTGCGGGTGGCCGGCCCACTCAAACCCTCACCCGGCCAGGCTAGCTTATCACCGGCAGCCCCCAGAGCTTCCCTCACAGGCTGGGGTGCTGAGCCCTCAAGGCCAAATACAGAAAATAGATCTCCTCTTGCTAAATTCCATAACTTATAGAAGAGCCTGTAAAGAGTTGAATCGTTTTCCTGGGAAGAGAAAGAACTTCGCCCTGCATTCCGAAGCATCTGCTGAGCCCGGGGGGCAGGTCCTGCCTCTCTGGAGCAGCTGGGGGGCGGGGGGGGGGGGNACTGCAAGACCCCGGCTCTGGCTGCTCCCTTGGGCAGGCCTGGGACGGAGGGGGCAGCGCCTCTAAGTCTCTGGGGGAGGGGGTGTACATGGAGGTGTAGGCACAAGGGCCTTTGGGCTCTGGCCCCCAGGCCACACCAAAGCTCCCCCAATGTCCAGTCGCAGCTACACCTTTCCCTCAAACAAAACAGAAAGTAGGAAACAAGGGTGCCTTTTTAATTGCAATCAAATATGCCGTCTGAAGTCAGCGTGCTCCCTGAGCCCGGCCCAGAGCAGACGGTGCGCCTTGCTGCGCCATTCGGGGCCAGGGCGTGGCCGCCGGGCTTCGCCCCGTCGCGTCCCTGAGCCACCGTCTCCTCCGCAGGCGGCCCGGCCTCCGGTGCCTGGGACAGGGGAGGCGGGGCAGAGGGCGAGGCGCGAGCACTCACACCTTCGCACACGCATGCAGGCTTTCCCAACGTCCGCTCTCCTTCCTTCTCCTCCTCTGCTAAAATGCTCAGCTAGCACGGCGAAGCCACCGGCGGGCGGGCGCGGGCAGCCGCGGCGCCGCCTACTTCTGGATCTGGAACAGGAAGAGCCGCAGGTTGATGTTCTTGGCAGCCAGCAGCTTGTTGCACTCCACGGAGTCGACGATGGGCAGCGGCACGTAGTCCGTCTCGTTGCTCTCGTTGGTGAAGACGAAGTGGTAGATGACGGGGCTGATCTTCACGTCGTCATAGGGGCCCTTGAGCAGCAGGAAGGAGCACTCCAGGGGCGCCGTGACCTTGCTCTTGAGGAGGAGCTGGAAGGACAGCGTGCGCTTGCACGACAGGTTGGGGTTGCGCTCGGAGTCGTTCACGCGCGCCTTCAGGACCCACGTCTGGTTCAGCACCGTGAACCGCGGCGTCTCGTAGTACAGGCGCGTGATGAAGTCGTCCGTGCGGTACGGCCGAAACTGGACCTCTGTGGAGACAGACAGGCCGGGAGCCGGCAGTCAGTGCGGGCCGGGCCACGGCGGCGCCTTCCAGAGGCCCAGCGAGGACAGCGGCTCGGCCGGGGCGGAAGGCGACTTACCAGGAGGGCACAGCGTGCTCTACTTGTCACAAGGCAAATCAAAGGCAATTATGGCAAATGGAGGCGCACACACGCTTGGGGGGAAACAACTACAAACAGAAGTGACACGCGTTAGCTGCGGGGAGCGCGGGCACTGAAAGGAGGGGGCGCCCGACCCCGCCGGCCCCCCTCTTCGCCTCCCTCAGGGCCCGCCCGGCAGAGGGAGGCCCGCCCGGGGCGGGGGAAGCAGACACACAGACAGGATGCGTTCTGAGAACAAGTGCACTTTATTGGTTCGGATACAGAGCTGCCAGAACAGCCGCGGTGGGCGGCCTGCGGCCCGAGAGCCGGCATGGGGCGCGAGGCAGAGCGCCGGCGTGGGGCCCAGTGCGGGGCGCCTGTGCTGTCACACAGTTCTCTCTGCGCGGCCCGGGGCCCGCGGCCCACGAGTCCCTCCGCGGACGCGGCCAGTCCTTCCTGTGTGGACGGGGATCCCTGCCCGGCCACCGCCACCGTCACGATGCCTCAGCCCGCCCGGACCCGCAGGGCCTGGCCCGGACCGTGTGCGCCACGGCGCCCACCAGGGCAGCTGAGGCTGCAACTCACCAGGGGCCACGGCCTTCTGCTGCCGAGGCTGCCGGGCCCTTCGCCTCTCGGGCCTGTGCAGGCCCGCACTAGCCGGGCCTAGTCCAGGCAGCAGGGCGTGACTGGTTGCCTGGGCCGCCCTTGACGCTCTGAGCCGGCGGCCTGCCGTGGGCCGAGCGGTAGAGGGCCGCGGTCTCCCTCAGCGGCCCCCGGGGCAGCAGGTGCTTCTTGCTGTTCTCTGTGTCTGGGCCAAGCCCTGGCCTGGTGCCCGCGCCCCAGCATGTCCGAAAGCAGTGGCCGTGGCCAGGAGAGCCCGTGAGATCCAGCGGGCCTGAGCGCGGTCCAGCCTGCCCGTCCCTGGGCGTCCACTCCCAGCTCTGCCTTTTGAGCCGAGCACCCTCAGCTCAGTCAGGAGCCCCGCCCCTGGGCATCTTCTTGATGGCCTCAGGAGGCCCGCGGCCACTGCAGTGTCTGCCTGCAGGCAGGACCGGACGTGCCGAGTGCTCTTCTCGCCTGTGGCTCCGCAGGGCAGGCCGCTGGCTGCCGGGCCCTCCAAGACACACCCACCTTCTGCTCAGACACTGACCGCCCCAAGGGCCGTGCACCCCACGCGGTAGCACGCCACCTTGTTAGGGTGGCGGGGCCAGGGAGGGGAGGACAGGTGAGCGGGCCTCTGAGAGCCATGCAGGTGTCCCCGCCGTCCTGCCTCGGCCCCTCCCCTGCTTGGCCTCTGGCGCGTCTTCTCCCCCAAGGTGTCCTCCCAGTCACCGAAAGCTTGTCCAGAACCTGGCCATCCAGCAGGGTCTGTGCCCACTGTTCTGAGCCCCTGCTCCCCAGGCTCCTGGCCGCCGCGCCCTCCCTCCCCCGCCCCGTGCGGCATGCAGTGGGCGGCGGGGCGCCTCACCTGTGTAGCCGATCTTCTCGAAACTGAGCAGGCTGAAGATACTGTTGTAGAGCTGCATCTCCTTGCGGTGGCTCTGGTCCATCTCGTCCAGGATCTCCATCAGCTCGTTGCCCGTCTTGGTGGGGTGGGCGCAGGCAGCCTCGTGCACCGTCAGCTCGTGGAAGGGGCCGTGCCACGGGCAGCCGATGCGCTTATACTTGCACTGGGTCACCCTGGGGAGGAGGCGAGCACCGTGGTCACGGCCTGCGCCCTGGGGGAGGCGGCTCTGCCCAGCGGCCCTCCAAAGCTGGGGCCCCGCGCAGCCCTGCTCATACGAATCACCCTGAAGGACATGTTCACCGCGGGCCGGCCCCCAGGAAGGGGTCAGAGCGTGTGTGAGAGAGAGAAGCAGCACGTGAGGCTGCGAACCCACGTGCCACCTACACCCTTTGCTGGGAAAACTCTCTTCCTTGGCAACGGTGGCCACCGGGCATGGGCCTGGGCCCTGTGCAGCTTCGCTCGATGCGAGGCTCTCGGGCCCGAGCACCGGCGGACAGCAGGGTCGGCCGGCAGGGGCTGGTCAGGTGCCTGTGCAGCTCCCCGCTGGGCGCCCAGAGCTGGCCGTGCTCTCCTGGCCCCTCTCCCAAGAGGCCCCCGTGCAGCCGGAGAACCCTGGGGAGCCAGCGTGATGTCCAGACCACAGCCCCCCGCCCTCTCTGGGGCCCCCCCCCCGCTCCCCGCCAGGGCCCGGACCCCGGCCCGTTTCCTCGACGCTGCCACTGGGCTGTGTGTGCGGAACCCGGGTCCAGCGCGACGAAGACCGACCAGAACGTCCCGCGTCCTGGGGCCTGGCCTGCACCTCGCCTGCCGCGGAGGCTCCGGCGGGCCGGCCCGGGGGTTACCTGTCCTGGCACTCCTCTTTCTGGTGTCTCTCCAGGAGGGAGCGGGGAAACTGGCGCAGGCAGAAGCCACACTCGGAGGGCAGCTCGCTCACGGCCTTCTCCACGGCCAGGTTGCGGCAGCAGAGGCTCTTACTGATCTCACAACGACAGTTAGGGCACGTGGCCTGCTCCTCCTTCAGCCGGGCATCTGCTAGTAGGTGGATAAAACAGCCAGCGCACATCAAGTGACCGTTAGTACACTGCGAAGAAGGAAAGGGAGATGAGCTCACAGACTTGCAGGACGTGCGCACGCACGCAGCAGCCTGCCCCGCCGGCTCTGGCCGCGGAAGGGCCTGGGGCACGGACAGGCAGCCAGAGCCACGGCTCGGGAGGGACGGGCCTTCTCCCTGGAACACGCCAAACCCACGGCCAGTGGGGTTCCTGTGGAGAAGTAGGGGACTCAAAGATGGCCCCCGGGGGCTTGCAGGGATAACAGAGCCCCACTGAGGCAGGCCCGCTAGCGGAGGCTGGCTGGGCCACGCTGGGGTTTAGAGCCTTTTCCCGTCCCAGGGGCCAGGGACTGTCTCAGGGGTCCCCTGGAGTCCCTGATTTCGGGACACCTACGGGAACACGCTTGTGTCCGAGCCTGGCAGCGGCGCGTGGCCAGCAGCTGTCGCGACGCAGCAGACACGGCTCCCCTGCGCTGGGGGCTGGGGGCTGGGGACCTGTCTCATACGGACCCCTGGCCTGGCGCTCCACTCCAGCCCTCCTTGGCAGCACAGGCGGGAAGGCCGCTGGCACCCACCCAGGGAGTCACACCCTGCGGGGACCCTCCTACCAGCTGGTGGCACAGAGCTGTGGCGGGTGGAGAGGCCTAGCTGACCTGGGACATGGGTGTGTGGGCGCAGCGCGTGCCTGGAGGAGAGAATGGGGGCTACAGGCAGGATGGACTGCCGACCTGGCTCAGTAGGAGGCAGGCCCCCTTCCTCTGGGAACCCGCAGATCTGAGGCCCAGACACTGGCTGTCAGCACCCTGCCCCCTCCCGGGAGCCCTTGCATGTGCCGACAGTGGACCGCCGGCTCAACTCTGGTCTTGGGTCTCTGGCTCCACACGTACATCCCAAGCGCCCACTGGTGCCATTCAGAAAAATCCACAGGCGGTGGGCCTGGCCCTCCAGGGGCAGCCGAGACCCACCGAGAAACCAAGAGAAACAAGAGCAAAGACTTGAGCTGAGCGCCCCTCGGACAGACGCGGCTCCCCAGGCCTGGCCCTGCTGGCAAGAGCTGCAGGGGCAGAGGTCAGGGAACGCTGTGGGGGGGCAGGCGGGGTTGTGCCGAGGGTGAGCAGGCAGACGGCGCCTTCAGAGGCCTCGCCAGCAGCTGGCCTGGGCTCGCCAGCCACGGCAACCCTCCAGAAAGCCACCGGGCCACAAGCTTGAGGTCCAGGACACTTCGGGGGGACTGCAGAGCGGCAGAGGCCTGGCCACACCCACACACGCGGGACCCTCGGTCCACACCAGCCGCCACCCCGTCCTGTCAGGTCTGCGCACCGAGCCGCGGAGCTGGGGGAGGCTGGGGGGGCTCCTGGCACCTGTGTGCCGGGCCCTGGGGCCCAGGCAGTGAGGGGACTTAGGTGCTGAGCACAGTGCCGGTGGGAGGCCCGGGCACAAAGGCCTCATTCACAGAATCCATGTCCACACAAACACCACAGATCACCTGCGCTAAAAATCTCCATTTCTAAGTCAGGCCCAAAATTAAACCGTGCACGCTGAGGAAGGGGAGCTAGCTGGGCTCAGGCTGGAGGAAAAAGGCCCGGCAGGGGTGGGCCGGTGGTGGCTCTGGACGCGGGGGCTGGCGGGGCGGGCGAGTCCCCGAAGCCGTGGGGACGAGCGGAGGCCGGCTCACGGGAGGAGCAGGCTGGGAGGGCGGTCTGTCCTGGCCACCCCGGGGGTCGACGGAGAAGCCAGAGATGCACTGAGTGGCGGCGAGGGCAGGGGCACAGGCGCCACAGGCCCCTTCCACCCGGTGGGAGGCAGAGACCAAGGGCCCAGGGCCTGGGTCTAATCACAGCCCCCGCCAAGAGCCCGAGCCCCGAAGCCTGGCTTCGCCAAACACAGCCCCCGAGAGCAGACTTCGCCGCCTGCAGAGGCGCAGAGGGACGGCGCCCGTGCTCCTCTAACTGCCTCCTCGTGGGAGGGGGACCTTCGGGGGGGTCCCTTGGAGGCGAAGCCACAGCCACCGCCTGGGACCCCCAACGAGGAAGCCTGGCTGGACACCGAGACCCTCCACTTCCAGGGCCTGCAGGGGCAGCCCCCCCCCAGACTAGTTCTGACCCCTTCGTGGGCAGGGCCCCGCCCTGCAGTCACCACTTGCCTGAGCAGAAGAGCACCAGAACCCACCTGGCTTCTCTTCTACGTCCAGGAGGCCCAGCCAGGGTGTGGGGTGGAGGGCGGGAGCCCGGGATGGGGTCCTGGAGCCTCCTGGGGAACACCTGCGTTGCCAGGCATGGGCTGCCTGCCTCCCAGCACTGCCCCCACCGCTCTGGGCCGCGGGGGGACCCGCATCCCCCAGCCATCGGGTCTCTTCCAGAGCCTGTGGGCTGCAGGAACACCCAAGCTCCCAGGCTAGCTCCCACCCCCTTCCTCCTGGAGCCTTTAGATGCAACGCAGGCTTAGGCGCTAGGACGCCACGGAGAAGCAGTACCGAGCCTTGCCCTCTTCTGGGGAGAGGTGGGGTCAGTGCCCCTTAGGCCCCAACATCTCAGTTGGGAGCCAGAGGCCAGTGAGCCAGCAGGAAGCTGCAGAGTGCTGCCGGCCCCGCCAAGGGACGAGCCGATGCCCACATGCAGCCAGCACCTCCCTAGTTATCCAAGGGACACCCCTGGGTACAAACCAGGTGGCGGGTCTGGGCCCAGGCCGTCTGTCCACAGCAGTGGGTCACCATGCTCCAGAGCCCTCCCTGCTATCCAGCCCCCCGCCCCCCGCCCTCCTGAGCAAGACTCCGACTCCACAGGCGGGCCTGGCCAGCTGGTAACGCAGACTTAACCTCCTCAGCGGCCAGGCTGGACCTACCCTGACTTGCCCAGCCAGCACCCGGCTCCCAGAGGACTCTGCACGCCAAGCCTCTGATGGACAGTGAGGGCAGGCCGGAAGGCCCCACTCCACGTGCTAGAGCCAAGCCCCCAAGAGCCTGGGCACCCCAAGAAGCAGGTCCTGCAGTGGCCGCCCAGGCTGCCGAGAAGATCCTGCTCGCGGGAGGGCAGGAGGAGAGGCTCCCCAACTCAGAACGTTACGGGGCTTCCTAGGAAGACGCTGGCTCAACTCTAGCCTACAGGTCACCCGCGGCACGACCCTGGGCTTGCGGCTTTCGTCTCTGGGCCTACTTTCCTCAGGCTCAAAAAGTGACAAAGACGGGCGCCTGGGTGGCTCAGTGGGTTAAAGCCTCTGCTTTCGGCTCAGGTCATGATCTCAGGGTCCTGGGATCGAGGCCCGCATCGGGC
>LNAC01000541.1:1073842-1086483 GCA_002007465.1 Ailurus styani
CCCTCTGCCCCCCTCCCCCGCCCCCGAGCCCTTTTCCGTGGGTGTGTCATGCGGCCACCGTACTGAACCCAGGCGGTGGTGGGAGGGAGAGAGCAGACCTCCCCCCACCCGTTCCGAGCTCTGTGGCCTTGGGCAAGGCCTCGTCAGCACCCCGGGCTGGGAGAAGGACAGAGATACAGGACCCCTTAGCTCTGCAGATGCCCGAGGCGAGGGTCCCACGGAGGAGAGGAGCTCAACTGCCCGGAAGCCTGTGAGGGCGGTTACGATACGGTCCGATGGTGGATGTTAGATTCCGGGCCGTGTCCTTTCTTGGCACCTGATGAACTGAAAGATTGAACAAATGGGTACTGGCAGAGGAGTGCCTGGGAGCTGAGGCCACGGGGATGGAGGCTGCAGAGAAGTCTTCAGAGAAGTTTCAGTGTGAAGGAGAGGAGTGTGTGAGGGAGGTGGAGGGGTTGGAGTTGGCTTGAGTGCGGAAGTCGGCGGAGATGCAGAAAGATTATAGAGGTTGTGGGCTTGGGTAGCGGAGCGAGTGCGTCTTCAAGGTCCCATAGATAGATAGAAGGGCTGGGCTGCAGAGTAGCTGTGGAGAGTGGGGTGGTTGCCCTGCGAAGTGCAGAGCCCGAGTGCGGTGCTCCATGCTCAGCCCTGTCTTGCCGTGCTGGGATTGCTTGTGGCCTGGGCTGATCTTTGATGTGACTGTTGTGGTTTTGTTGACTTTGCGTTGTATGTCGTGTAAGCTTCGCCCACCGCAGACCACCCCCCACCCCGAAACTTTTCCTGTGTGGTTTTTTTTTTAAGATTTTATTTATTTGACAGAGAGAGCCAGAGAGGGAGCACAAGCAGGGGGAGTGGGAGAGGGAAAAGCAGGCTCCCGACTGAGCAGGGAGCCCGATGTGGGGCTCCATCCCAGGACCCAGGGATCATGACCTGAGCCAATAACTGAGCCGCCCAGGGGCCCCCTTTTCCTATTTTGGAAGGAAGGGAGGATGGTATGGATATAGGTGACCCTTTGGGAGTCTCCAGGCCTCAGATGAAGGGTCAGTTTCCTGCTGAGCCCTTCCACTGTCCGGTAGGTTTGAATGTCCCCTGTGCGACAGGGCACAGGGCAGAGCCTTGCCATTGCTGATGGACCTCCCATTTTTCCAGCCTGCCTGACACACCTGTAGGCATAGCTGAGTGATGGTCTTTTCCATCAGACCAGTTCACCCGCAGGCTCAGAGGCTCCTAGGTTACAGTCTAGACTGGCCCCCCAGTGCCAGGAACCCAGTTATTGAGCACTTCCTACAAGTCAGGCACTAGGCTCAGCTCCAAGGACACAGCAGAGGACACAGTAAATGGCATGTCAAAGATTAGAACAGGGTGGGGAGCCTGGGTGGCTCAGTCTGTTAAGCAGCTGACTTTTTTTTTTTTTAAGTTTTTATTTATTTATTTGACAGATTGAGAGAGAGCACGAGTAGGGGGAGCAGCAGACAGAGGGAGAGGGAGAAGCAGGCTACTCCCCGAGCAGGGAGCCCGATGTGGGACACGATCCCAGGGCCCTGGGATCATGACCTGAGTGAAAAGCAGATGCCCCACGACCACGCCACCCAGGCGCCCCGAGCAGCTGACTCTGGGTTTTGGCTCAGGTCATGATCTGGGTGGTGAGATTGAGCTCCGCCTTGGGCTCCCTACTCAGGAGTAGTCTGCTTGAGATTCTCTCTCTGCCCCTCCCCACCTCCTCCTGTGTGCGTGTGCGCGAGCGTGCGCTCTCTCTCTCTCTCTCTCTGTGTCAAACAAATAAAATCTTTAAAAAACAATTAGAACGGGGTGAAAAGATAGTAGAATGACAAGGTAACCACAGTAGACCTCTAAGGAGGTAGTATTTATTTATTTTTAAATTTCAGAGGTGTTCTTTTTTTTAAGATTTTATTTATTTATGTATTTGACACAGAGAGAGATCAGATCACAAGCAGGCAGAGAGGCAGGCAGAGAGAGAGGAGGAAGCAGGCTCCCTGCCGAGCAAAATGCCTGATGCAGGGCTCCATCCCAGGACCCTGAGATCATGACCTGAGCCGAAGGCAGAGGCTTTAACCCACTGAGCAACCCAGGTGCCCCTCTTACCCATTTAAAAAAAAATTTATTTATTTATTTATTTGAGAGACAGAGCATGCACAAATGAGCAGGAGGGAGGGGCAGAGGAAGAAAGACAAGCAGACTCCCTGCTGAGTCGGCAGCTGATAGTGGGGCCCAAGCCCAGGACCCTAAGAGCTATGTTGTAAACAGCAGACACTTTTAATTAAAACATTTTTTAAAAGATTTTATTTATTTGAGAGAGAGAGAGAGAGAGAGAGGGAGAGAGCGCACAAGCGGAGGGAGTGGGAGAGGGAGAAGCAGACTCCCCGCAGAGCAGGGAGCCCGATGTGGGGCTCAATCCTAAGACCCTGGGATCATGACCTGAGCCGAAGGCAGATGCCTAACGACTGAGCCACCTTGGAGGTGGCCCACATGTGTATTTCTACATTTATTTGGGTCTCTGTGTTAACCTTTTTTTTTTTTTTTAAAGATTTTATTTATTCATTTGACACAGAGAGAGAGATTACAAGTAGGCAGAGAGGCAGGCAGAGAGAGAGGAGAGAGGAGGAAGCAGGCTCCCTGCTGAGCAGAGAGCCCGATGTGGGCCTCGATCCCAGGACCCTGGGATCATGACCTGAGCCGAAAGCAGCGGCTTTAACCCACTGAGCCACCCAGGCGCCCAACCTTTTTTTTTTTTTTTTTTTAAAGATTTTATTTATTCATTTGACACAGAGAGAGAGATTACAAGTAGGCAGAGAGGCAGGCAGAGAGAGAGGAGAGAGGAGGAAGCAGGCTCCCTGCTGAGCAGAGAGCCCGATGTGGGCCTCGATCCCAGGACCCTGGGATCATGACCTGAGCCGAAAGCAGCGGNTGT
The DNA here is from genome assembly GCA_002007465.1 of Ailurus styani. Classification (NCBI taxonomy): domain Eukaryota; kingdom Metazoa; phylum Chordata; class Mammalia; order Carnivora; family Ailuridae; genus Ailurus; species Ailurus styani. The sequence continues at coordinate 1,076,772 of LNAC01000541.1, forward strand.
TAACCTTAAAAGTAAAACTGCCATTTATTTTGCCAGCAAAAATGCATTTATTAGGGTAGAACAGAACTGCAGTCTGGGCTTAGCCAGCGGCGGGCAGGTGTGCTCGCTGAAGGCGAGGAACAGAGCGGAGCAGAGGGTATCTTCTCTGTTTCACAGCGGCGCTGGGGAGCTGGGAGGTCCTCTTGTAAACTGAAAGCCCATTGGAGTAACCTGCGAGTTCTAAGTTCGGGGGCTTCTCATTGGCTAGGTTGTTGCTGGGGCAGAAGGAAACCTTCCTGCTGGTGGGTGTTGTGCTAGAAACAGGTCTTCCAGGTCAGTGTGCCCTTGACCAGGAGGCGTAGGGCCTAAGAGCCCCTCGGCAGGCCTTGGGGCTCCATTCTAAACAGGTTCCCTTTATTGAGCTTCACATTTCCCCTTATCATTAAGCTCCTTCTGTGAGAACATCACTAATCAAGAGGCAGAGTCTCCGTATTGACTGGTTTTTGTCACTCAGTACCGGCGAGGACCTTTCCTGGTTGCACAGTATTTGGAAACCACTGAAGGGCACAGTTGAGTAACAGGGGAGGGTCGGAGGGAGCACTCTCAGGCACTTTCCATCCGTAGTCCACATTTTTCAAGGTACTAAGTGTTGGAGAGCATCTTGAAGCGAAAACCAGCATCAGCTGTTTGGGTGCACTGTTTTTTTTAAAAGTTTGGCAGATGGGCTCCATGGGGCTTGATGGCGCGCGATACCATGACCCTGAGATCACAGCTTGAGCGGAAACCAAGAGTCAGGCGCTCAACCAACTGAGCCATCCAGGCGCCCCTGTTGTATGATGGTTCTAAACCAGGACTCTAGATCTGAATGCAGACAACTGCAATATTTATGAGAACTTATTCAGACTTCGGGGAGGCGGGTTCTCCCCACAGAGGCAAACCCAGAGTCACATACGCCTCTTGGAAGTCTCCATGTAAGTGATGATGGACGCAGAATAGTGGCACTGCAGGAGCATGTTGAAAGGACTGACCAGCTGCATTTGGGAAGATATAGTGCAGGTATAAGCAGGAAGAAATAGCTGATGAATTTTGTGCAGAACAGCAAAACTTCAAAGATGTCTTAAAACAGAATTATCTCAAAAGAACTATTTGAACCAAATGCGTTACAGATAATACAGCCTATAAGGTTCCTAATTCAGAGATTGTGAGTTTGGATAAAAATCCAAAGTCCGTTGATATTTCAGATGAAAGAAGACTTCTGTGAGTTCTGAACCTTCTAACACTTCAGAAAAAGGAGTTGAAAATTAGTTTATCAAGGGGTCATGATGAGGTTGTTCCCAAAAGCCCATGATCATAGAAGAGGTTCCCCTTTTTGTAAGGGTTTGGGAAATGCAGACAAGGGCATTGTCTTTCCCTGAAAAGGAGATGAGAAGCAGTAGTGAGAAAAAGGTCCGGGGGCCTCGTCTGGACGTCTTGGAAAAGCTGTCTGTCGTCAGATCCTGCTTCAGTTCTGGGAGCTCTTTACTTCCAGGTCACCAGATGTTGCGCAGGGCCCCTCAGACTCTGGTGCTTTCTGTAGATGGCTCTCGTGAATCCGAGAGTCCGTTCCTCAGAGTTGGGTGGTACCAGGGTGGATAGCAGTATCCGATAAGGGCCTTTTCAGAGAGGCTGAAAAGTTTTCCAACAGACAGAATCTCCAGTTGGCAAGGTGTGATGTCTCAGGTCATTGTCTCCTGGGAATGTACTGGGAAAAGATTGCTTGATTAAAGCGTGGTGACTTTTTGGTTTTTTGATGCTTTTATTTAAGTATCCTCTATACCCAACATGGGGCTGGAATTACAACCCCCCGAGATCAAGAGTCACATGCTTTGCTGACAGCCAGCCAAGCACCCCAAAGCATGGTCACCTTCTTTTTTTTTTTTTTTTTTTTTTAAGATTTTATTTAGTTATTTGAGAGAGAGAGAGAAAACACAAGCAGAGGGAGGGGCAGAGGCAGAGGGAGAAGCAGGCTCCCCACTGAGCAGGGAGCCGGATGCAGGACTCCATCCCAGGACCTTGAGATCATGACCTGAGCTGAAGGCAGACGCTTAACCCACTGAGCCACCCAGGTGCCCTGCATGTTTATTTTAATGGAAGCAATTAGGCCTTTATGATATTGAAACATACTCCTTTTATCAACTGTGGGTCAAAGGAGAGAGAAGCCAAGTGCATGGGACGTCTTGTGACTGACTACCTCACAGGGTGAGCATCCGCGAGTTCCCAAGGGGTGTGATCTGAGATGTAGAAGGACTGATGGCGGTGCTTTCGGCCACCGTGTTGTGAGTTGAGTTTTGTGCGGTTGAGTGTTGGTAGTGCCGGTAGCCTATCCAGCTAAGCCGAGGACTGAGGGTGGTGTGCGGGTCGTAAAGCTGGCTGGGTGCGCAGAGCTGTCCCAGCGCCTGCCCAGGAAAATGAGGTTCTGGGGGGCCCCGAATAGCGGTAATCTTCTCTAACAGAATTTTAGCTACAGAAGAAGCATTGGCTTGTCTGAAAGAGCAAGCTTCAGTCCAGTGGGAAGACATACAAACCATGACTAAGACATATTTACACCCCTGAGATGGGAACAGCCGTCTGAAACCCCACTTACGTGAACAGGTTTCCCTGGGTCAGACTTTGGACAAGTGGGAAAAGCAAGGTGGGCACTTTTTGCATCCTTTTTCCTTTTTTTTAAAATTTATTTGAGAGAGAGAGGGTGAGAGAGGATGAGAGGAGAGAAGGTCAGAGGGAGAAGCAGATTCCCCATGGAGCTGGGAGCCTGATGTGGGAATCCATCCTGGGACTCTGGGATCATGACCTGAGCCGAAGGCAGTTGCTTAACCAGCTGAGCCACCCAGGTGCCCTGCATCCTTTTTCCTATTTCCCCACCGATATGGGTTTATGAGTGCCGTCCTTCTGACAGCAGACCAGCGGTTAATGCGGTACAGAGGAAGTAGCGCGCGTTTTAGGATTTCTGGTGGGGCCAGATTGTTATTTGGTCCAAACTAGAATTCTTTTCTTATTGAGCCAATAGTTACCAGATTTCTTTTTATTTTTTTTTTTAGGGTTTTATTTATTTATTTGATAGAGAGACAGCGAGAGAGGGAACACAAGCAGGGGGAGTAGAAGAGGGAGAAGCAGGCTTCCCCCTGAGCGGGGAGCCCGACGTGGGGCTCGATCCCAGTACCCTGAGATCATGACCTGAGCCGAAGGCAGACTCTTAAGGGCTGAGCCACCCAGCCGCCCTATTTACTAGATTTCTGAGACTGTTTTTCACCTCTGGGGCCAATTCTTGGCTATCTCTTGTCAACTTTTCCAAATTATCATTTGGGAGAACATCTGGACCATGAGAGAGGTCTGGCTATTGGTTTCCTTGAAAGCAGCTTTTTTTTTTTTCCTAAAGATTTTATTTATTTATTTGACACAGAGATAGAGATCACAAGTAGGCAGAGAGGCAGGCAGAGAGAGAGGGGAAAGCAGGCTTTCCCCTGAGCGGAGAGCCTGATGCGGGCTTCGATCCCAGGACCCTGAGATCATGACCTGAGCCGAAGGCAGAGGCTTTAACCCACTGAGCCACCCAGGCGCCCGAAAGCAGCATTTTTTTTGACGGAAAGCAGTGAGGTGGTTTCCTTTTGGCCTCCAGAGAGGCAAGTCTGGAATGCCCAAGAACTTAATAACAGCCAGGGCAGCCAGCAAAAGTGTAGCATATATATTACAGCAATCATTTTGGACATAGGAGCCCTTATAAATTTTATCTCCATTGTAGGTGAGGAACCCTCTCTGTTTGCATAACATTCCAAAGTCGTGAACTACCGCAGAGGCACACCAACTGTGGCGTAAAGGTTTATGGTTCTGCCGTTGACTGAGGTGCAGGCTGGATTAAGGGCATGGAACAGCTTGTGTGCTGAAGTAGCCAGAGGTCGCGGTGTCCTCTCAGTGACGGCAGAAGGACGTGCAAGAGCGTGCCCAGCACCATACTTACCGGTTTCATCCTTTATTACGGTTTTTTAAGATTTTAAAATTAAATTTAATTTTTTAAAGATTTTATTTATTTGTTTGACAGAGAGAGAGGGTGAGAGCGAACAAGCAGGGGGAGTGGGAGAGGGAGAAGCAGGCTTCCTGCTGAGCAGGGAGCCCTATGTGGGGCTCGATCCCAGGGCCCCGGGATCATGACCTGAGCTGAAGACAGTTGCTTAACCCAGTGAGCCACCCAGGCGCCCCCAGATTTTTTTATTTTTTTATTTTTTTATTTTTTTTTATTTTTTTTTTTTTAAAGATTTTATTTATTTATTTGATAGAGAGAGAGAGATCACAGGTAGGCAGAGAGGCAGGCAGAGAGAGAGGAGGAAGCAGGCTCTCTGCCGAGCAGAGAGCCCGATGTGGGCCTCGATCCCAGGACCCTGAGATCATGACCTGAGCCGAAGGCAGAGGCTTTAACCCTCTGAGCCACCCAGGCGCCCNTTTTTTTATTTTTTAAGTGATCTCTACACCCAGTGTGGGGCCCAAACCTCTGACTCCAAGATCGAGAGTCGTGTGCTCCGCCAACGGAGGCCGGCCCGGCGCCCCACGCTCGCCCGTTGGGTAAGAACCGCAGCTGAGGCGCGCCGCGTGCGGCTGGTTGCCGCAGGAGCTTCCTGCTCGCGGCCGGATGAGTCCGAAGGTGAGCTCCGCAGTCAGCAGTCATGGGGGGTTTGTCTGGATGCAAATGTAGTCTTTGTTTCAAGATCAGATGCCCGAAGTATTGAACCTGAGGCTTTGCGGGGCCTGTGTGGGGAGGCTTAATGCCTCTTTAAGGCCAAGAGCTTGAACATGTGGATGCTGTCTCCTGTGAAGAGATTTGAGGAGGGAAGCAGAGAAGCAAATCATCTACGTATTATAATAAAGTAAACCCTGCAGAAAACTTCCTATCATCCAAATTAGCTTTTAAGGTTTGTGAGAAGTAAGGAGGACTCTCTCTAACCCTGGAACATTACCACCCAGGTGGATTGCTCTTCCTGAGTAAAGAGGAAAAGATCCTGGCCATTCTGATCCCTGGAACACGACCGGCGCACGGCACACGGGCCGTTACGGTGAAAACCGTGCTTTCCGTGGGAATGGATGTCAGCACCGGGGGCTTAGGAACAAGATGGCGCTGAGGGACGTTATTTATTGCTGGGGTGTTCTGGGCAGACTTCCAACTGTGGTGCTTGGGTTTTCTCACCGTAACATGGGACATTACCGGGACTAATGCTAGGATAGTGAGGCCCTGAGCCTGGGAATCCCTTAGGGGATTGATGCCTTAAAGAGCTTCTTTCTAGGTATTGATTAATTCTGGGGAGAGGTTTTGAGAGGTCTGTCTGAATCTTCATGGGAGGTGCATTGTGGATTCTGCCACTATCCTTTGAGGATTTTAGCCATAAGCAGGATGGTAGCTATAGTCAGACACAGAGCGTATAAAAGATGGCAGAGGGCCTGGGACGCCTGGCTGGCTCAGTCGTTGAGCGTCTGCCTTTGGCTCAGGTCATGATCCCAGGGTCCTGGGATCAAGTCCTGCATCGGGCTCCCTGCTCTGCCTCTCCCCCTGCTTGTGCTCACTCTGGCTCTTTCTCAAATGAATAAATTTTTAAAAATCTTAAAAAGAATTTTATTGGTCTTTCTTTGATGTTGGCTCATCTAGCATGTGAATATATGGTTTGCCGGATTAAATCCGAGTCGACATAGTTCCATCCTGGTCCTTCTAAGTAAAGCAGAAAGACCCAGTTCGACCTGATTGTAAACATGGTGTTAGGCTCCCTGGATGGATCTAGCATCTTAAGGAAGGCCAGAATTTTCTTTAGAGACAGTTTGGAGTGGATCGGAATTATGAACACGTCCGTCAGGCTTTTGTGTACAAGCCTGAATCTTGGTCCAGTCGACAGGCTTGGGGAAAGTTCCTGTCATTGCTCTGTAGAGATTTCTAGCTAGTGTTCTCGCACCTTGCCCAAAGTTAGCGTTTTCCTTCTGTAAAACCTCTTCTGGATATTCCCTTCTGACTAGCTTCATCCACTATTTCGCCTGGCTCTCACAGATAGCATGTGGCCCAGTTGGTAAAAATCTGAGAGACCAGGTAGGTAAGTTTGGATCAGGGTGTTAAATTCTTCAGCAATCCTAGGAGGGTCTTCAGTCATCTAGGGCACTTGAGCGATGGCTCCCAGTGTGGCCTTAGTCTAGGGATCATAAGAAACTTGGGGTTTATTTATTTGTTTATAAAGATTTTATTTATTTGAGAAACAGAGGGCCAGAGAGAGCATGAGCTCTGGGGAGGGGCAGCGGGAGAGGGAGAAGCAGACTCTCCGCCGAGCAGGGAGCCCGCTGATCAAGACCTGATGAAGATCATGACCTGAGTGGAAGGCAGATACTTGACTGACTGAGCCACCCAGGTGCCCCGGGGGTTTATTCAGAGTCTCAGAAGACTTAACTTTATTTATTTTTTTAATTAATTAATTAATCCCTCGGTCCCACTTGGTGCTCCAGCTTACAAGCCCTGAGACCAATTCTCACGTCCTAGCAGCTGAGCCAGCCAGGCGCCCCGGAAGACTTAACCGTGAAGGGCGGGTGTTCATGGGTTCAGGGCAGCGGCCCATGGGGAGAGGGTCAGAGGAAAAGGAAGTTTGGCAGAGAGAATGGAGGAAAATAGCACCAGAAGTGGGGCCTGAGGGCGCCTGGGGGGCTGAGTGGGTTAAAGCCGCTGCCTTCAGCTCAGGTCATGATCCCAGAGTCCTGGGATCGAGGCCCGCATCGGGCTCTCTGCTCGGCGGGGAGCCTGCTTCCTCCTCTCTCTCTGCCTGCCTCTCTCCCTACTTGTGATCTCTCTCTCTGTGTCAAATGAATAAATAAAAAAAAAAATCTTAAAAAAAAAAATTAAAAAAAAAAAAAAGAAGTGGGGCCTGAACACAAGTAGTTGCCGTGTGTTGACAACAAAGAAGCTGGGAAGGGGGGAAGAGAGGCCTCAGAAACCATTCCGACTCCTTGCAGTTGTTTGTTTGCTGCAGTTAATTCAGAAATAGTATTTTTCAAGGAGGCGTACTTAGAATCCTGAAAACATTTAGAAGGCTCAAGATATCATTTAAAATACACGACCAATTCAGGTTTTTCCCCTTTTTCTTCCTCCCTTCCTCCCCCCTTCCCTTCCTTTTCTCCCCATAACGGCCATTAATGTTCTAAATTACTTTTGGGTAAGTCGTCCATTTGCTTATAAATGAGCATGTAGAGACACCATAGTTATTAAAATGTCCCAGTAGGAAGGACACCCTGAAAGCATTTCGCGCACGGGAATCCAGTTTCTTAGAGGTTTTTCTCTAGAGCAAAGAGGACAATTCCTCAGCGGCAGGGTTTCAGCAGGAACAGCCTGGTTCCTGGAGGAATCTGACCGAAGGCCAGCATGGTTCCGATAGAACAGTCCAGTTCCACGTAGGACTTGTAGGAGTTGGACTGAAGACCAAATGGGTGTTCTGAGAAAAAGCGAGGCCTTCAAACAGATCTTGCATAGAGCATGGAGAGCAGAGCTTGAAGTCTAGGAGAAAACAGGCTCCAGCTCTAGGGTGGGTAAGAAAGCAGTAAGCTCAGTTGGCTCTGTGGGTACAGGCACCTGTCTGGTCAGCAGCTCGGGGGTGTTGGGAGTCCTCTGGATCTCACTTCTGATCACCAAGTGTTGTTAACCTCGAACATAAAACTGCCAGTTATTTGGCAGCGGAAGTGGGTTTATTCGGGGACAGCAGGGACTTGTAGCCTGGAGCGAGCAAGCCGGTCTGCGGAGCAAAGGGGAGCAAAGCTCTTTCCCGGAGGGAAGGGGGAGCTGGGAGGGGCTGCTGTCCGGGACCAGTCCGGGAGGAAGCTGGGGCCGGGGGTGCAGGGGCTTCTCCTCCTTGGGTCCCGGGCTGCCAGGGGCGCAGGAAGCCTTCCTCCTGCCGGGGGCAGGGGCAGGAAAGTGGCAGCTAAAGCAGTAGCCGCTTGGAAGGTCCATGTCGGGTGTGAGCTTGAGGGGAGAGCGCCTCCTGCTGGCTGCCCGACTCCGTGCGCAACGAGCTTTCCTTTACTGATTTTCCCACCATGTTGCCTATTGCTCTGTGTCACCTTGCTCTAAAACTCGGTGTGGCTTGGGGCACCTGGGTGGTTCCCAGGGGGAAGCGTCTGCCTTTGGCTCAGGTCGTGATCCCGGGGTCCTGGGATCAAGCCCCACATCGGAGCAGGGAGCCTGCTTCTGCCTCTCCCACTCCCCCGCTTGTGTTCCCTCTCTCGCAGCCAGATGAATAAATACAATCTTTAAAAAAATAAGTAAAATCTTAAGAAAAAAATAAACTATAGCGACTTGAAACAATGAACACTTATTATTTCACGGTTGCTGTAGGTTAGGAATTCACAAGCGGCTTGGGTGGGCGGCTCTTGTTCAAGGTGTCCCGTGGTTGCAGTGAGGACAGGCAGGGCTGCCTTGTTTGCTGCCCGGGCTGGAGGGTCCGCGCGTGAGCTGGGGCCCTCACCGGGCTGTCGGCAGGAGGCCGCAGCTCTTCGCGCGCGGGCCCCTCTGTCCACGGCTTACGTGTTCCCCGGCACGCCAGCCAAGTCCCTCCAGCGCCAGACACCCAAGAGAGGGCCGGCAAGAGGCTGCCTTACCTTTTATGACCTGATCTCGAAAGCTCCACGTTACCATTTCTGTTTGCTTGTTTTCTGTTTGTTCCGTTTCTGCCATGTTTTGGGTTTGTTTTCTATTTGTTAGGAGTAACTAAGTCCAACCCATATTGAAGGAAAAGTGGATCAGACTCTACCTTTTGAAGAGGGTGTCAAGGTATTCTGTACTTTGTGATACTAATTTTGTAAATGATAACGGACATTTTACATTTTCTAATTGTTTGTTGGTAGTACAGAGACATGCAGTAAATTCTGACATATTGTCCTTGTATTTCACAACCTTGCTAAATATACTTATTCTAGTATTCCAGTTGTAAATTACTAAGGATTTTTTTTTAAGATTTTATTTATGTATTTGTCAGAGAGAGAAAGAGAGAGAGCCCAGGCAGGGGGAAGCAGTAGGTAGAGGGGGAGTCAGAGGGAGAAGCAGGCTCCTTGCTCAGCAAGGAGCCCGATGTAGGACTCGATCCCAGGACCTTGGGATCGTGACCTGAGCCAAAGGCAGACACTTAACCGACACTGAGCCACCCAGGCATTCCTCTTTCTTTCTTTTTTTAAAATTTTATCTATTTATATTTATTTATTTGGGGGCAGGTAGGAGCAGAAAGAGAGTGGGGGAGAGAGAATGCTAAGCAGACTCCACGCCAACTGCAGAATCCAACGTGGGGCTTGAATTCATAGCCCGGAGCTGAAATCAAGAGTCAGACACTCAGCTGAGTCACTCAGACACCCCGTAAGGATTTCCTCCATGTCTTGTACGTATCTATCTACATGCTTTCTGAATCTAAAGAGTTCTACATTTTCCTTTCCAATCTGGATACTTTTTGTTTCTTGACTTAGTGCACTGGCTAGGAACTCTAGTATAATGTTGAACAGGATTGGTGTCCTTGATCCTAGGAGGAAAGCGTTCATTTATCCCCCATAGGCATGATTTAGCTGAGGAAGTTTCCTTCTATTCCTAGTTTTCTAAGTTTTTTTTTTTTATATGACCAGTTGTTGAATTTTGCCAAATGGCTTTTCTGCTTTTATTGATTTGATTGTATTTTTTAAAATAGTAAACTATTTTGATTTTTTTTTT